>PVJA010042120.1:0-17500 GCA_004027025.1 Myocastor coypus | reverse complement strand
CTCACTTTTGTAGCCCAGGCTGGTCTCGAACTCGCACCGATCCTCCTGCCTCAGCCTCCCGAGTGCTGGGATTACAGGCGTGCGCCACCACGCCCGGTAAGAGAAAACATTCTGTCAGGCTTTCGCAGACAGCAAACTAATCAAGCAGTGGCTGTGATTCATCCAGATGGCTGGCACTGACAACAGTTCTACAAAGCACTGTACATGGCTTCAAAGTAAACCCTGAGGGAATTTGTCTGACCTTCAAAGATATAAAAATTCCATGTTTAGTTATACAGGTCTTGCTTTAACTTTCCCTTAACCACCCAGCAGCAAAGTTTAAACATGAGACATAAAACAAAGCTAGATTAGAATGCTGAGCTATAAAAAGCTTAAATCAACAGCTTCCATCATTGCCAGTTTTGCCAATAACCTACTGTGATTATGGAACAGTGGATTATGTAAACAACTACTTTCCCTTAGTTCAGTGAGAAGAAATTTTTGTACCAATAATGATTAGAAAAATTATCACATCTACACCCTGTGCTTTGTATAACTACTAGTAGGACAACAATATGCATTGTACAAAATACTGGAAATGTACTACTAATGTGTTTTAAACTGTCACATTGTTATTTCTTATTAAATGCAATAAAAAAGAAGAAACAAAAGGAAAAAGAAATGTCGAGTGAGGGTTGGTGACTTGAAGCCGATATATAGATTTTCAATAGACAAGAATTGAGGTGTAGACATGAACATATTGTAGAGCCTCATTCCGTTAAGATTCTGAAAAAAATTTTAAGTAGTAAACTTACATTACAAATGTAAATTATAGCAAGACTTAAAACTAAATAATAGTGATGCTACTTGCAATTTTAACATTTTTTCAATTAAGCTTATATGATACTAAGTGGTAGCATGTGAAATTTATTTTGTGAGAGTAAGTGCCCCTTCAGAAATGCACATATTGCTATACTTCTATGCTTATTTTCAGCAATAAATCTTTAGCTTCATGGTTATTCATTCTATCTCAAGAAAAACGATGAAAATATTAACCTTAAATTATTAGATAATGTTATATGTTTCTTTGAGGACACAGAGACACTAGATTTATCTTACTTTTCTCTAAGTCTATTTGAGTATTTTTGAATAGGTAACATTCAAGCATAAAGACAAGATAGTGAACACTTTCTCCACTATCTTACCAGTTTCATGTGGAAAGAGGATTCGTCTATGCCCTTTTTAGCAGAGCTCAAGCATTGTGCAGCTCTGGAGCTGTGGGCTTTATAATTGTTGTAGTTAAGCCACGTGGTGATCACTATGAGATGGCCCTCCTGAGCCCAATGGGGACAAAGAGAATTTTCGAATCACTCCCTATTTACAAATACAGGGCAGTGCTGTGCAATTTTAGGTTTTAAGAGATTGACTCAAGTGACTTGTGTTCCACAGACACATTGAATGCAAGACAAAAGAAAACAAGAAAAAGAAAACAAAAGAAAACAATATACAGTTAGATACCCCTGTCTATCCATGCTTACATTTGCATTCAATTAAACTCAGATCAAAGATATTTATTGTGTACTGAATTGAATTGAATGTGTATTGAACTTGTTGAGATTTTTTAAGAATTATTCAAGAAATTTCAATGACAGAAGGCTTGAGACTTTCAACTCGAACTACAGAGGATTCCCCCCCCTCACCAAATATGGATATTTCATATTTCAGTCAAAAATGAATTATCAGTAAACATGCAAATTTCACAAATTTTTTATCTTGTAAAAGAATGATGTTTCACCATTATTACCATCCATGGTCTCATGATAGCTAGACTTTCTATCCAAATGCTTCTGTACTAGTCAATTTATAATATAATAGAATAGCTTCTAATTATTCATTTTTCCATGTACTCAAGGTTATGTGTATACAGAGTGGAGACCTGTGACTTTCTTGCAGCCAATGAAAAGTGACAAAGGTGATAAGATATCACTTACCTGCTTACTTGGTTAAGGTTTCGAGGAGATGGGGGCAGAGTCTATTCAACAATCAGCTAGAAACAACTTATAGCCTTCTTGGGCCAGCATCCAGTAAGAAATTGAGTTCTTTAACTCAACTCTCTGCAGGAAATTAGTTGAATCCTGTTAATAATAACTTTATGGGCTTGGAAGGAAATCCTTTTCCAGTTGAAGTTTAAACCACTTTTTGTAGAGGATTTATTTATTTATTTATTTATTTATTTATTTATTTATTTATTTATTTATTTATTTGTAGAGGATTTAGTCAAATAAGTTTTTTTTACACCAATACAGAACAATTTTTATTACTTTTAATAAGAAATTACAATGTTAGTAGTACATTCACATAATTGATACAATGCATATTATTGTATCTATTGTATCAAATAACTTTTGACTTATAGATCCTGAGATAAAAATATTTGTGTTATTATAAGGCACTATTTAAAAGGATATTTTCAGTGCTACTTGATATTTTGCAATCTCTGGTTCATAATGTGCAAGAGAAACACTAATACACAGACTGGCATCTAATCCTGACTAAGTGATCTTGGGCAGGGATTTTGAATCTGTTGAGGACAAAACTGTTTCCCTTTGAGCATCATCTGAAACTTCTGAGACACATTTGGGTATATTATGGAAAATATACAATGATTCAGTAAATTATGAATAAAATTTTAAGATGAAGTAATTTGTATTCAGTAAAATATACAATTCTTCAGTGATTTATTGCATGTGACTGTAACTCAGCCAATGATATAGAAAATTCTAGTATGCCCTTTCCCTTTTCGAAGGACCCAGTTGATAAATATTTCAGGATTTTTCAGTCCATACAGTTCTCTATTTTATCTACTCTGTTTTACCAACTGATGATTGCTTTATCAATATTTTGAATATTAGTCATTCCTATAGATTTATAGTTTATCTGCTTTTGGTATCGTTTTATTTTTAATTATTATGTATACATGTTGATATAATTAATGAAATTTTAAGAATAATTTCTTGTGAAGTACTTGTCAACTTTTCCTTATGTTCATATTGATTGCTTTTCTTATGTTTTTGAAGCTTTGTTGTATAAGATGTAATTCTTCCTTTCAGTATTTATTATCTTGAAGATATTTTGAGTAACACAATTTCCTTCCAATTTTCTATTTTTCCTTATATTTAATGCTTTACTAATTCTACTTAAGAAATAGTCACTTTCTCCAAAAACTTGAATATATCCTTATATGTTTTCTGTAGAAGCTTATTTTTTTTGTTGCCTTAGTTCCTTTTTACTCTTTGCTGCGATAAAGTACCCAACACCCAAAATGAATGTAGGAGAGGGTTATCCAGTCACAGTATGTGGGGGTTTTAGTTTGGAACCAGCTGGCTTTGAGGGACAGTGTCATGGCACAGGGGCAACAGTCCAAGGTGGCAGAAGACAGCAAAAGCAGCAAGAGCCCAAGATGGGGGCATAACAAACCTGTTTCCCGCCTTCATATTGTAAGCAGGTTGCTCTCCCTGGGGGTATGTACGTGGGCAGCATGATACTATCTCTGTGCCCCCCTTTTGCAGTCTTGATTAATACAAAGTATGGACCCTGGTCCCCCACCGAGTCACTTAGTTAACCTTTTATAACTTTTTAAGTTGACACAATGGACAACATCCTAGACTAAAGGCATGACCTTTTTCATCCCAGCATGTAGAGCTGCTGAGTTACTTAGTTAAGCTTTTAGATTCCTTAAGTTGACAGTATATAAACCAGAACAATTGTTAATCTTTACATCAATTCATTTGAAATCATATTTAGGCCATCTTTACAGTTGTATGCTTCCCTGTTTATTATCAACACAGTATCTACATGTGTGATGTGTATGTTTTAGACTCTGCTGTGCTCCACTAGTCCATCTGTCCAATTTTCTGTACAAATCACATTACTCTAATTATATAGTTTTGCAGAAAGTTACAGTGTGACATCACACAGCATAGACTTAAACTTTATTCTTATATTTTATCATGAACTTTAGAATTGACTCATTAACATCTGTGTGTGTGTGTGTGTGTGTGCGCACGCGTGCATGTGCACGTGCATATGTCCACTCCTGTGTCCTCATAGAAATTTCCAAGTCCTGTGGACTTGTAAGAAATCTATAAACTTCAGGAGATATTTCATAACACTTTAAATATAGAATCACTGCGCTGAGAAAAATGGTTTACTTTTCCATTTATTTAGTATTTCTTTAGTTTTAGCTTTTATAATTGTCAGCGTAGGTGTCTCTTACATGCCTTTAAATTTATTCATAAATTTTCAATGTTAAATATATTTTAAATTTAATTTTTTGATTGTTTTTGAAAGTATAAAACAAATTCTCATAGTCACATTATATCACAGATCTTGCCAACATTTTATTAATTTAAAAGTGTATAGGTAGAGTATTTCAGGATTTAAAAATATTTATTTAAGTTTTACTGTACAACAAATACTTTACAAATAAAATTAATGAAAGTATTTATACACTTATTGTGTATTCTGTTAAGTTAATCACTCATCCAATACATAGTAAAAAGTTTGTTGAAAAGACATTTGTATGCATTAGAGTCTGGACTTTATTACATAAATTCTTTCATAAATTCTCACAGAAACCTTATAAGGTTGTCACCATACATTTCCTTGGTGTTATTGATTAGCAAACTGAGGTCTGAGGAATTAAGGAATTTGTAGAAGCTTGCTCAGGTTTATATGGCTACAAATCTCATGATTTTAACCCATGTGCTTTACTTTTAATCAAGGTTATTGGTACAATGTAGGTGTATGTAATGACCACATTCATCATAAGGAATCGGTCCCTGTCTGTTTGTCTTGGTTCTTCTTTTCCCCAATCCCCTCCCTTCCCTTCTTCTTCTCTTCCCATTCTTGAGACTTTCTTTTGCTTTGATTGTTGCTATATTTTTGAACCTTCCTGAATTTTATACAAAATTTCAAAAAAATGTATTAAAATTACCTTCTTTTATTTCTTTAGAAGTTTCTGTAGCTTTTGTAATATCATCTTTTCATTCCTGACCTTGTTTTCCCTCATTGCATTTTTTCTTTTAAGCTTCTTTGACCTTCTACTGATTCTTTATTTTCTTTTTCCTAAGTTATATAATAGTTTATTTAAATAATGTATTTTCCATTATTTCTAATATGGGTGTATAAGGCTAGTAATTTCTTTACAGATGCATTTTAAGCTATATGTACAAGTATTTAAGATGTCAAGGAAGAAATTGTAAGATCAACTTATTTTTAAAATGTTATGTATGAACTTCTTTATTTATTGGATGTGGGGTCTCATATGCAGTTCAGACTCATAGTGATCCCCCTAGCTCAGTCTCCTCAGTGCTAGCACTATAGGAGTGTGCCACAACACCCGATTTTGGGGCCAGCACAGCGTGTAGTTCAGGAGATCAAACTTGAGTCCCTGTGCTTGCCAGGCAGGCGCTTAGACCACCAAGCTATCTGCCCAGCCCTCAAATGCATAAGATTGTGTTAATGGAAAAGAAAGAGAAAACTATGGCTCTTTTCCTGTGGGGAGTAAAAATGAGAAAGGCATAGAATTCCCCAGCACAGTGATGGTGAGCCTTTTAGGGACCAAATACTCACACTGCAACCCCAAACCCATTTATTGATTGTGAAGTGCCAAAATGGACATTAAACCTGAATACTGAGTTTTAGTTTAGAAAAGCTTATGTATACTAACTTTTAAAATATTTATGAATTTTATTGGTACATTTTAGATATGCATTATTATCACACTCATTATAGGGAATATGTACCTGTAGAAGATATACCTTTATTCTTCTGTTTTCCACTTCCCCCTTCCCTCTGCCTTCCTTCCTCTCATTATTGACAAAATATCTATTTCCATTTTTCCTTCCTTTCTCATTTTTTTGTATTAAGAGAAAAAGTCAATAACATGTGTTCCATAGACTTGTCATCGTTGCCCTGTAGTAATCAGGTAAACCTTGTGCATGCATAATTGTTAACATTTTAATAGTTAATTATTTACCTATCTACATCTACCATGGTTTTGTTAAATTTATCCCCCCCACCTTTTAGGCAGAACTAGGGATTGAATTCAAGCCCTTGTGCTTGTCAAGCAAATGCTTATTCTACTGCGCTATCTCCCCAGCCCTTTATTCCCTTTTGTAATAAGGGAATTGCAATAGCTAAAAATTGTAATAGACATAATTAATATTGTATACTTTAATTCCAGAAATGATTTTATGCTCTAATGTCAATGAGCTATATATTGGCATAAGGGAAAATTTTTCTACAATATATAAAATAAAGCACACATTTTTTTTTTATCAATTAGTATTTCATAATGCTCCAGTTTTGTCTTTCCCCCTATTGGTCTTATCATTCTTATATCAGGAGATTTTTGATGAGGATAGAAAGAGAAAAGCACAATATTTTGGAATTGGGTATTCTAGATGACACACAAAGTCATTAAATTTTGCTTTCAACATTTTCTTCTTTTGCCAAATTTCTTTCTTTCGAGTTCTGTCACTATCTTACCTGAAAGATATAAGGAAAAACCCCATTTCAAGGCAAGAGCAGTAGATCACAACACAGGAACTGTAGAATTCCTACACATAATGCAAAGGAACTGAGAAATATTGTGTATGACATTATAGACAATGTGTGTTTCAAACCCTTCTTCAAAGCAGAAGAATAAAAGACCTTTTTTTCAAGATACAATTACCCTTGATTTTAGTTCAAAGGGAATGTGGTAACGCTTACAGTTTCCAATTCAGCACTCTCATTTTTAAAAAGCTCACTTTGCCGAGTGTGGAGATTCTTCTGTTATCTCATATGAGGTTCTCTTTTCCTCTCCCCATCACACACAGCACTTCCACACTACGCAGGTGTCATACCTCATTAACTTCTCGTGGTTGCACCCTGGACTTGATGTCTTCTATATCTTTATTTGTTATGCATTATGCTTAGTCCAAGTAATCTCTTCTATATCAGTGTCTGCAGCCATATATATATATATATATATATATATATATATATATATATATACATATATGATGCTTGGAAGATGTTGGAGCTTCTTTTTAATATATTCTGGTGAGGAGAGTTCAAATCTCAGCATAGCATAACTCATCTAAGTGAATTAACCACTTGGTAGCTAGCATATCACCTAGTATTATTATTCAGTTAGCAAAACATACAGATAAAAATGACATTGAATTTTAATGCCCTATGAGTAGTATAATAGGTAACTGTAAATATTTCCTATTTATTATTGCTATTTAATTTTATGTTTTCTGTTAGTAGACCACGTAAGCTATTGGAGAGGACAGAGATGTTTTATGCATGCTCTTATGCTATCATCCTCAAGATGTCTCCTAGGATGAGATAAAACATGGAAGGAAGGGGGAAGAGAGGAAGAAAACAAGCATATCTATCCACTCCAGTCACAGCCAGTCTACGTTGTGGTTGGATGGAAACATCTTGGTGAAGGCCTTACGGATCTGCTTGGTCTTCACACTGTATATGATGGGGTTCAGTACTGGGGGAAAGAGGAAATGGAGATTTGACATCAGTGTGTGGACATAGGGAGGAGCATTATGGCCAAAGCGATGCACCAAAGCCAGGATGATCCCGGGGATGTAGAAGATTGCAACAGCACCGATGTGAGAGACACAGGTGCCAAAGGCCTTTTGCCTCTCTTCTGGGGAGGCAATGCTGAAGATAGACTTGAAGATTAGCACATAGGAGAGGAAAATGCAGGGGATACCTAGTCCTGACGTTAGAATGAGAGCAACTAAGCCACAGATGCTATTCACCTTGATACTCGAGCAAGAACACTTAATTACATCAGGATGGTAGCAATAGGAGTGGGAAAGCACATTAGGACCATAGAAAGACAGACGCTTAAGGAGCAAAAGCAACGGCATCAGGTTGACTAGCATGCGCACAAATATCACCACTCCAGCTTTGATGATTCTAGAGTTTGTTGAAATCACAGCATATCTCATAGGATTGCAGATGGCAACAAAGCGGTCGGAAGCCATGGCCAAAAGCACAGAGGATTCCATGAGTATGAATCCATGCCGAAAAAACATCTGCACAATACACCCATCGAGGCTGATGATCCTGGCATTGAACCAGAGGACTCCCAGTGTTGTGGGAAGAGAAGAAAGAGTGATGCCCATGTCAGTGGTAGCTAGCAGGGAGAGGAAATAGTACATGGGCTCGTGGAGACTGCGGTCCTTCATCACCACGGAGAGGATCACGCTCTTCCCTAAGAGGGCCACCACACAGAAGCAGCAAAAAGGGATGGAAAACGAGATGTGGAAAGCTTCTAACCCTGGAACTCCAGTCAGTAAGAACGTGGTGGGAGTTGAATTCACAATAGGCAGCATGGCGATCTGAATGAAACGGCTCTCCCCTTCAGTACATTCCTGCAGTTACGCATTTCATGGAGCCAAAATTACATTTGCCAGGCACTTTGATCGCTGTTCTACATACTGCACCTCATGCAGCCCTTATGGCTATGTTAGAATCATCTCTTAGCTGTTGTTTTCATCTTGAAGTAAACAAAAAGAGATTCAGCTTGTTTAAGCGAACTCATGAAATACAGGTAAACAAGATTTTCTGCTTTGAAACTTTTGTTTGTCTTTTTTTTCTGTTATATTTTAGGGAAGGGTCTACAGGACATTCAGGGTCTCAGTACTAGATGAGACTCATAGTGATGTGCCTGTTTACAGCCTCCCAAGAGCTGGTATCATGGGCACACCATCAAGCTCAGTCTTAATATGTACAGCGCTTAACACATGCTTTGAACAACAGGGCTGAAAGTAGAGTTAGTACAGGAAGGCACTTACCTTCAGTAGAAAGTGGAAGAACAGTGGCAGAACATTCAGCAAACAGAACAAATAACACTTTTATGTAGTAAAACTCGAAGATAACAGAAACCTCTTTGATCAACAAAACATCAAAATTATGACAAAAGACCAGAAGGCTGTACAAACCATCTTAGACCCTAAGGAGAATGATAAGGTCTATGCTTTTGTCTTTATGTTTTTATATATGTTTGAACATTTTCTGTAATACAAAGTTATGTGAAAAATATTAAATTTAAAAGTATTCATATTAATCTCCGATATCTTTAAATTTTAATATTTTACATTCATCAATATAGAACTTACTACCATAGCTAGTTAACTAACATAGTCTGTGGCTAATTAAAAATAATTTAGAATTCTCATTTTGCCAAGAAAAAGTGTCAAATAAGGAAATTCTCTCAACTGAAATTCTCTCAGCTGTTTTACATGGAGGCACCGGGACCTAGTAGGAAAGAAAATATGAGCACAAGAGTTGTGGAAAACATTACTGATCAAACTGTTTCCAATAATGCTGGGGTCACACAGCTTCCTGTCCCTGGTTCCTGTATGACTTGGCATAGCAGTGATTGTTGTATTCAATTTTGTTACTTCATTAACTGTGGGATAAAAGTATAATACTTTAAAAATATTGACTAAAATAGTGTCTCTCATGACTGCTGAGGCATTTGGTGTCCCCTTAATATTCACAGATGACTCGAAGGCAACCTCCCTTACCCTACTCTTAACCCTTGGCAGCTTATCCTTGGCATACCTCTCTGTGCCTGCATGAATGAAACAAAACAAAAAAATGTTCGTAGCTCTGAATTATGCCAGCTTACCTTAATTCTCATTTTTATTTTAAACATTC
Source organism: Myocastor coypus (assembly GCA_004027025.1). NCBI lineage: Eukaryota > Metazoa > Chordata > Mammalia > Rodentia > Myocastoridae > Myocastor > Myocastor coypus. The sequence continues at coordinate 7,780 of PVJA010042120.1, read as the reverse complement.
TAGTTTAAACATCAAACGTTATTGCTATCAAACTTGCCTTATTTCATCTTCCTCCTTAGTACTCCTCAAAGCCTAGATAAGCAGGGGAGAGAGATTCCTTCTTCTTTCAGATTTCCACTCCAACTTCTCCCAACTGATCATGACCTGGTCTTTCTCTCATGCAGCTCTCATGTCCTTACCTGCTGTCCACAGGAGCAGGAAGTTACTTGGTCCTCCCAGAACCCTATGGAAGGAAGAGAAGTGAACACACACATGTGTAGATACAGCATAGAGGCAGACAGCAGATGGAGTGACTTTCTGAGACACTTTGTGGGGCAGAATCTAATACCAGCTCTTTCGGGCGGGAGACAGGTATCATTTAAATGGCTTTCCCTAGGTGACTGAACTGAATCTTTGGCCTCAGTGAGATCCCTTAAGTCAACACCAAAAATAATTTATCTCTTTTCTCAAGAGCCAGACATGCTTGAATAAAACCTTTTTCAAGGGACATTCTTGCTTAGGTACTTACCAAACACTTTCTACTTTGGGAAGTCTTCAAACTCTTGAGGGGAAAGGAAAAGAAAACAATATAAATGAATATTTAAAACAGTCCAACACAAAAGGGATTTATTACATGTTATATACTACTATTAATTTAGGGTTTAATTAATTTCTTTCCTTGAATTAAAAGAAAAGTTCATTAAAGTGAATAGAGGTAACCACATTTTACTGTTTAATCATTTAGCAAGAAAAAAAGGAGTAGAAAAAACAAAAAAAACCATACAAGTGAATATTCAATAAATACAATTTCTTGGTACTTTCTGAAGTAAAAATATAAACTTTGAGCAGTCATTGGTTTTTTAAAGTCATAAATTTATTTTAGCTTACTAATTTTGTCCAATATTTATTATGTGCTACCCTGTTATAGCACTGGGACCTAGTAGTAAAGAAAAGAGACACATTAAACTTCAACTTGTTTTTCTGGAGGCCAAGGAGATAGCTCAATGGCACAAGTGCCTGCTTTGCAAGTGCAAGGTCATAAACTTGAACCCCTGTCCCTCAAAACAAACAAACATAAAACTTGCTTTGTGGTTGGATCTGAGGGATGAATGAGATATTGCCACAAGTACTTAACTTGAAATGTCATCAATTATGTGAAATTCATATTAAGTTAAAATTATGTTTTAGGAAAAGAAAAATGTACTTGTCATATATGCTGATTGAGAAATATGTTATTAATTTGTATACTTTAAAAACAAAAATATATTATCTATTAGGATACTATTTGTTTTTACATGAGGACTTGCTCATTTACCTGAATTTCATAATAACTACATTATTCTTGGAAATAATGGACATGTTTATTACAATGTAGCCATTTCTAACACATACTGAATGTTGGCGTCAATTGGGAAGCTTTGAAAATATACTAAATTGCACAAAAAAACACACAAAAAAACGGGGATATAGCTCAGGAGAATAAGTTCTTTCCTGGCAAGCTCAAGGTCCTGAGTTCAATCCCACTGCAATAAACAAATAATAATAATAAAAAATTATATATATTATGTATATATATATATATATATATATATATATATATATATATATATATATATATATACACACACACACACAATTAAGTCATTCACCCTAAACCAGTTAAATTATCCTTGGACTTTAGTCTCATTTCATTTTCATTTAGAGTTAGATTTAGAATAACTATTAGAGTGTAAGAATGCTAGGATAGAATTCTGGAGCATTTTCATATTGGTTTTTCCAAGATCTTCTAATTCTTTGGGATATTTGATTAATTTCTCTAGTTTCCCTTAGAAGTACACTGAAGGTTAGAATGAAGTATAGGAGATAAAGAGTAAGTAGGACAAAAATTATCTTAATTCTTTTGACCTTATTATCTGAAAGATGAATCTATAGATAGCCAAGGTAGTAGTCCCTGGTATATAGATAACACATTTTATTTATCAAGTCTTCCATTGATGGGGATGAAGGTTGCTTCCAAGATTCAGCCACTATGGATTATACTTCTACAAACACTGATATGCATATATATATAGCTGTAGTATGAACTCTTAAGCTCTTCAGGGAAGATATTTAGAAAAGGAACAGCTGGGTCATATGGAATTTCTAATTTTAGGTCTTTGAGAGGTTTCTGTATTGATTTTCATAAAAACTGTTATTAGTTTACTTTCTCACCGACAATATAGGAGGGATCCTTTTTCACCAGTCATTCCAGTATTTGCTATGTTTTGATTTCTTTTTTTAAAATTAATTTTAATGAGAAAGAAATAGCAAGGAGACAGTTTCAAAACAGAGTAGTGGGACAATTACAATAATTAGTGCATTGCATATTGTTGTCTTCATAATAGTTATTCAGAGTACAAGATGTACAAATGATAACTTGCCTAAGCACTATTAGCACAAATCTTCTCATTGGCGCAAGAGAAAGTAGCTATATATCTATCCTATTTTGTATCTATACATATTTTTTTACTAAAAAATATTCCATCATTTAAGCCCCCTTTATGTTTTATTTTATCAGAAATGGGTGTTCCATTGCCATTCAAATATTGTAGGTATGTGTCTTCAGCAAAATAACCCAATAGAGTCCAATAGTCCATAATAGTAGGCTGTTATCAGCAGACCTGGTAATGTCAGAGGTTGTTGACTTGAACCTTTTACAGCTCAGCATATTAATGTGATATTAATTTTTATATCTTGTGGTTATACTTTCTGCTGGATGGTTAGGATCAAGATAAAGCTAGCCCTATAACACAAAACTGTAACTTTTGTTTCTGACAAGGTTAGTCAAACCCCCTCAGGATTTACTCAGAGTTTTCACCACTCTGTAAAGTTCCTGTTCATTTTACTTGCCCATGTTTTGAGTGCACCTTTTATTTTAGGGGATCTACATTTTGAGTTCTTTATGTTTTGGTTATTAATCCTCTGCTGGAGGAATATCTGGCATTTTTGTTTTGTTTTGCGTAGTTCATCTCTTCAGCCTAATTTTAAATTTTAATTTGATGTAATGCTATTTATGGATTTTTGCTGCTATTTCTTGTGCAATTGTATTATGTTTATAATATCCTTTCCTACATCCATGATTTGTAAGGTTTTATCTATTTATTTTCAATAGATTTAATACTTCTGTTGTGATATTTAGATCCTTGATTCACGATGAATATCCTTTGACTTTTAGCATTATTGTTAAAGTTTAAATTTTACTTCAAAATTAAAAGCTCAGTTTGTACGTGAAGAACCTCTGAATAGTTGTGATGATACTTTTTAAAAAAAGTCATGTATGTGTGTATGTATGTATGCATGTATGTATGTATGTATGTATGTATGTATGTATTTGGTACAGGGTGTTGCTAAGAAGCTAGGACTCCTAGCAGTCCTCTTGTATCAGCCTCCCCAGTGCTGGGATTACAGGCGTGCCCACCACATCCACCCAGTTTTAGTGGCTGGCTTAGTGCAGGGCCAGCATGACATCTGGTACCAGGGATTGAATCTGGGTCCTTGCCCTTTCCAGGCAGGCACTTAGACCACTGAGCTATCTCCTGGCCCAACAAATAGATTCTAAACGATAATAAGAAATGTTTGATGTTCCAAGTATAATGCTGCATTCATTACTACTATATTACCCCAGAATTCTGAGTATACGTTGTTACTAGCTAATCTTCCTCAGAGTTTCAACCATAGTTGCTGTGAGTCTTTTGCCACCCGCAGTTTTGACTGCTCTTTAAAGCATTTATACTAGGACTCAAGCAGTACTATTAACAGATTTTTGGTAAAACTAAATATTTGTTCCTGTTTTGTTTTGTACTTTCCATATAAAACTTCATAACCTTCGTCTGGTCTTCTGGTGTTTAGCAACTGAGGACTGGAAACCCAAAGGAGGAGTTCCAGAACTGCTTCCAAAAGTGCCAAGAACGAAAGGTTAAATGTCTTCAAAACGAGGGAGAATACTGTGAACAGGACTCATGGCAAATGTGTCTTTTACAGTAATCAACTTTTAAAATAATAAAAAAAGAATTTTAAAACATTTTGCTTACTGTCTTTGAACTTTGATCCTTGTTTGAAATAGTTGAGTTCCTACATATATTCGACAGTGTATGCTAGGTTAGCTACAAAACAATTTAGTAAGACACTTTCTCAAAATGAAAAAAAGGGCCTGGACATAAACTCAGTGCGAGGGTCCTGAATTCAGCCCTCAGAACACCCTGCCACTGACACACATAGAGAAGCCTCATTTCTTTGAACTTTACATCGCTCTTGAATAATTAGTGTTGCAATGTGATCTTAAAAATCATTTTTTCCCTGGTACAGTTTCTAGATTTTGCTCTTCTTTTTCCAGTTTCTTGTATTTATCTTGTGAGATTCGTTAAAGTGGAGTTTACTCCATGGCTACAATTCCAGTATAGTGCAAGGCACAAAGAAACAACAGTGAACTGAGCATTAAAAACAGAATCTGGATCCTATACCTGGGCCCAGAAAAAGTTTGGTGTTTCTTTATTACCTTAATGCCTATGTTCAGGCAAGACCTGTGGGCTTCATGTTAGGAAAGAATTCTCAAAGAATGGTGAAATCATGGCACTAGATTCTTACCCCATGCCTCCACAGACTTGTTTCAAAATACTGTTCTTGCTGCACCCTTGGGAACACTTCCTTTAGATGGCAACGAAACAGGATAAGATGTAACTCCTCAATTATCAGCTGTCACACCTCCAACCAAATCTTTGTATTTATTGCCTTTTGATGTTTCACATATCAAGTTTTAAGCTTGTTGAGTGATGAAAGCTATGTTTACTGACCTTTGAATTTCTATTTACTGTATTTCCTATGAGGTTGAACATATAGTACAACTGTAGTTGAGGTGTGTCAATGAAACAAATGCATTAAAAAAAATTTTTTTTTTTCGTTTTTAGGGTTTGCCCATTCCTGTGGTAAAAATGTTCTGATTGGTTTTTTGAATCTACTGATTCAACATCACTGAACAGGAAGACTAAACGGAGGTATGCGATGTGCCTTTGCTAGGTGACAGGTATGGTACTGCTCAGCACACTGCCATCTCCACCTTTGGTTAGCTACCCATAACATTTCTTCCATCTATCACCACTTTCCCAGGACTCCTGTCAAATTTCTGTCTCTATTTTCTCCTGCAAATTTTCTACCATTTTATGCAACTGATTCTTTTTAAACTTACCGGCACTTTAATAGTACAATTGCAAAGTACATAGAAATGCAGAAAACTAAAAACAACACAGACATACAATGTAGACTTCTCTAGAGTTCATACATTTTATGCAAATAATAACTACATACTAGACATCATATGTATAGGACCCCATAAGCCTTGACAGACAAAGCATTTGTCATAGCTTCCAAATTGTCAAGACAGAGAATAGATGAAGAAAGAATGTGACAAGTCAAATTAGACAATGGGTTGTCTGCAATAGGGTGATTCAATACTGTCACTTTAGTAGGACCAGGTATCTACTGCTATTTTTTATTTTGTTTTATTTTATTTTGAAGAGTAAAATAAAAAAGGCAAAAGCAAATAGCAGGGTCAAAAACAGATACAGAAATACATACACAAAATACATATAGTACAGATTTTCAAAACAAGAACAGCAAATTAACAATGGCTGTTATATTATGTATTTTTATCATCAAATCTGTTGCTCAGATTGTTATAGATGCCTATATCTATAATAAACGTGGACATGCAAGCCGGAATACATAATTGCACATTAATGCTTGCTTTCCATAACCTTAAATTTTTTCCTTATATTTTTTTACTTTAGAAATATTGTAAAGAAAGTGTAATAATAATTGATAAGGCACCAGAAATGGTACATGTTTAGAAGAATAAGATGAGAGATATTCAACTGTGGTGTTTGCATTGCACATTGCTGTCTTTGATGTAGTTGCTCAGATGGCAGATATTGGCATACAGAGTTACTCAAGGTGAAAATTTTAGACATTAGCTGATATTTTTTAAAAAGTGACAGAAAATATTCTGTATACATACTTGCAAGATTTTTGCCCTGTTATTTTGCTTTTCTCCTTTCCTTCATCTTCATTGTTTAATTCTTATGTTCAGTTTCTTTCTTTTTTACTATATCTATTATACTTTTCAAATTTTACTTATTTTTTGAGGTTCTTACACCAAGGAGACAATATGATATTTACACATGTGGGTCGGATTTATTTCACTTATGAGTACAGCTTCTAGTTACATCCATTTACCTATAAGGGCCTCAAGTTTTTCTTTATAGCGGAGTAATATTCCATTGCATAAAAATACCATATTTTTATCATCCATTCCTCAGGCGATGGACATTTTGGTTGTTTCCAAGATTTGGCTATGACAAATTGCGCTTATGCAATGGATATTTTTAAAAAGGCCCTTTGCTTTTCTCTGATATCAATATCATTATCATGAGTCCATTTCCAGAAAGTGCACATGTGGAATCTCGATCTGTATAACTGCCCATAGACTGAGGAGCATTAATTCTTTATCTTAGTTTTTTGATAGGGAAAGGCAGCCCTATAATAGCACATGTTTGAGGCTTTTTTAAAATGAAACATCAGGTGTATTTACCTTCAATTTTTCTGTTGAGAATGGATCATAGATTTCATTATATTCCTAAGGAACTTGTTTTTTAGAACAAAACAACAATAATTTTATTTTCAATTGTGTATTCCCATAGATGTCCTAAGGAACTTTTCTGCAAAAAAAGCACAAGAACTTTTGTTACAAATTTCCTTACATTTAATTGGTGAGCAAGTCTAGCTCTCCAAAGTTCACATTTCTTATATTAAATAGGCAAATACACCCATTTCGTGAAACTCCTTTTAATTCTGCAGCACTGGGTAGTGACTTATGCTTATGTAGAGTGAACTCTTATCTTTACATTGTGTGATACATAAGCAAAAAAATGTATACCTAAGAAGGATATCACAATTTTAAGAACATGGTGTAGGTTCCAGCCCTGATTCATGTTGTGTGAGCTATGTATCTCTGAAGCTCATTTTTTTTATCAATATATATTTCAATTATTATTTATGATCTACATTTCAGTGGTTTATTTAAAATGTATGTGTATTATGTCTTAAAAGTAGTTAGTATAACATCTATTATGAAGCAAATGGGAAATATCAGTTACAATGAATATTACCTTAACACTTCATTAATATAATATTACAATTTTCCTTACTAGATTGTAAAATGTCAGGTTATTGTGACTTAAAAGTGTATTTAATGACTACTATTAAATTTCCTTTACCAAATATTAAATTTCTTAGGCAACACAAAGTATTTTTCTGACAGAAAATGAAATCATATTCATTACATATTACTAAATAAATGAAAACAGTTAATTGACAGTAACTTGCTAGACTACTTTATTACAATGAAAATAGCTTACCTCTGACTTCTCTAACTTTAATAATCTCTATTTTTTAAGGAGCAGACTAAGGATAGCCCTGCGGATCTGTTTTGTTTTGACACTATAGATGATGGGGTTGAATGTGGGAGGCAAAAGCAGGTACACATTGGCCATCATCGAATGGACCACTTTGGGAACTGAGTGACCATAGCGATGAACCACAGACAGACTTATCATGGGGATGTAGAATACAGCAACTGCCCCAGTGTGGGAGACACAGGTGCCGAACGCCCTGTATCTTTCATTGGGGGAGGCGATATTGAGGACAGAGTGAATAATCCACATATAAGACAACATAATGCATGGTATATCCATTCCTGTAGTCAGGAAGA
>PVJA010042119.1:0-17501 GCA_004027025.1 Myocastor coypus | reverse complement strand
CAGTTCTACAAAGCACTGTACATGGTTCCAAAGTAAATCCTGAGGGGATTTGACTTACCTTGGGAGATACAAAAGTTCCATATTTTGTTATACATGTCTTGCTTTAACTACCCAGAAGAAAAGTTCAACCACGAGGCATAAACATAAAGGTAGTTTAGTATGCTGAGCTGTAAAAGGCTTAAATCAACAGCTTCCAACATTGTCAGTTTTGCCAACAACCCACTGAGATTATGGAACATTGGAATATATACACAACTACTTTTTCTTAGTTCAATCAGAACAAATTTTTTTGTAACAATAATGATTAGAAATATTATCATGTCTACACCCTGTGCTCTGTATAACTACTAGGAAGACAACAATATACATCATATCAAGGCTGGAGAGATAGCTCAATAACTTAAGCACTTACCTGAGAAGCACAAGATCCTCAGTTCAATCCCCAGTAGCACCGCAAGAACAAAAACAAAAACAAACAAACAAAAAACCACACTGTATTAAATACTGGAAATGTACAACTAATGTGTTTTCAAACTGTCACATTATTGGTTCTTATTAAATGCAATAATTAATTAATTTTTAATTAATTAAAATTAGGATAGTAGCTCATGTGAGCCTGGAAGGGACCTAATCTGGCACAACTCCTGCAAACACTTGTAAAAAGCACATGATTGAATTTATTCTTTGGAAAAAAAAAAAAAAAGATTGTGCTGAAAGTTCTGTTGTTATTTTGTGGGTTTACCTTTACTTGTAATAGTTTCTTTCTCTCTGGTCACTTTTAAAAGTTTAATGTTTTGTTGGACATCTAGGATTTTAATTATAACATGTCTTCAAAAGCTTCTTTCTCTCAGCATTGTAGCTGTTCTATATGCCTTGCTTACTTGTGTGTTTCCCTCTTTCCTCCTAGTTGATATGATTTTTGCTAAACAAATTTATTAACCATTGTCAGCTGTCTTCTAATTTCTTCTCATAACAAATAAACTATGTTTCTCAATTCAGTTTCATCTAGTAGCTTTTTGATGCATTTTTCTCGTACTCATTTTTTAGCTTTCGCTGTGTGATTGATCATTGGTTAGTTCTGAAATAAACGAATTTTATTCAATTTTGTATACCTAGTCTTTCTGTTACCTTTTTGTTGATTTTATATCTTTGGTATATTTATCATTAACGATTAAGGCCTGCCAAATATTTCAGCAGATTAAAGTGCCTGCAAGCAGGTTCTGGGTCCAGTGTTTCAATCCCTGGGCCTGCCATGCCGACCCATCCCCCCACCCCCATCCCCCAGCATACTGAGACGGCAATTGATACTGGGGGTGGTGGTGCATGCCTGTAATCCCAGCTCTTGGGAGGTTGTAAAAGAGGCAGATCACTATCAGTCCAATCTAGTAGTGAGACTCTGAACATCCTGTAGACCCTTCCCTCCACAAAAAAGAACTAAATTGATGCTTTTAATGATATTAGTCTGTTCTTCCAAATAACTGTTTCTACAATATCGCATGGATCATTTGTATAAAAATTCTGTAAGTTTTTGGCTAATGACCTCTTTGTAATTGACCAGTGTTTTAAATCCATTCACTCACTTCATAGAATTCCACTTTTATATTTTCTATTGTTACATTGGTGTTCCCTGGTTCTACCTTAGGAGGGATAGGGGAACTTGATAGTATTTTGTTGCCTTCTTTTTCCATCTTCTTGTGTTTGAGTATTTTTGTTATCCTGCTCCAAGAGTTTCTTTTCTGTTTTGATGCTGAGGTTTAAGGTCAAATAAAATGAAAAGAATTTATAATTGATATTCATATCTTATTAGTTTTAGCTTTATTTACCCAGATATAATAGTCACTTCTTTAGCTATTTAACATAAAGGATTTGAACTCTACCTTTGTGTTTTGAGGGAATAATTATTTCTGTTTATAACATTATTAGTAAATCCAATCATACATCATTCATACGTGCCAGATCTTGCAATTACATTTTCACACATTATCAATACTCTGTGCAGCCTTATTTGTTATTGGAAGTTTTTCTGAGATGTGGAAGTAGACATGGAGGTAAGATACTGAGGGATGGATGAAAGAGAATAAGTATAAATCTGTAGAGTGCAAGTCGATGGGGAATAATATTAGGTCAAAAAATCAGATGTTAGATTCTGTGAGAGGTCTTTTAGTCAAATTGAGGAGTTAGTGTTCACAATGGGTAAATCTCAGGTAGGTTCACTCACAGGCAGGTTATGACAAAGTTGAGGTGTACCCATGCTGTAGCAACACAACTCAAGTGTCTACCAACATTTTGGCAGTCTCTGTAGGTAATGGTCAATATGCTGTCTTATTGGCATGGAATGACATTTATCAGTTGGTGATTTACTCAAAAGGCAATCTGTAGAATCCACAAAAGGAAATGCATACCCATAAAAATCCACATTCACACATTTATCCTTTCTGCCAGGTTGGAATAAGTCTATTGCCCTCAGTCAATTATAGGGAGGATGCCACTAGGCTATTACATTCCTTGGGTTTTGGAGAGTGATGTTGGCAAAAAATGACTAGTATATGTAGAATCTGATTCAGGAGCCCAGTCTCCACAGTGGTCTTTTGTTCATTCTGTGACTATTTAGAATGCTATAATTAAGGTTACTCCACAGAAGGAGGTAGGCTGTAGTTGTGTGGAACATTCATCTTGGCTCTGCTTCTCTAACGCTCCAGTTGTTGTTTGATGCAGGTATATAATATTTTCATTATTTTTTCATTGAGGATGTCAGACATATTACTTGGTACCTCTGGCCTCAGTGAAACTTCTCTGAGCACTGCTGATGTAAAATTTCCTTTAATTAGCCATATTGGATTTCCTATATTAATAATCTTATGTAATCCTTACAATGACACCAAGAAGTCATTCGTACCAATTATAAATAAAGAAATCAAGGCTCAGAAAGCTTAAATATGTTGTACATAGCCAAAACATTTTTTATATTTGTATAGTTTTAATGTTCAATATATTTCAGTGAATTTTAAGTGACTAAAATCATTAATCCATGAATGATACATATGGTATCTCCACTGCCAAGACTGTTTTATTAAGTGAGACATCCCGTCTGGAACAGATCTTGATATCACTGTTATATCAGAAGCAGGCTTTCAAAGCTACGATTACTATGCGCATGCGTATTTCTTTACTCACCTCCACTCTATCCTAGTTCAGTCCCTTGGAAGAAGTTTCTAGTCACAATATTTATCCACAGATGTGGCACACACTTTGAGGGAAATGATAGTGGCTTTGTTAAGCTCATAAACTAATTAATACATTGAAAAGATTTATACATCAACATTGATTGTGACACAATGACAATCATGATCCATGCTAAACATTCTGCTTTGATACAGTATAACTTATTTGGACATATTTATGACTTACATAAATACTTGATTAAATAGGAAAATGGTTATGACTATAATTTTTGCAAGATTAAAAATCCCAAATATATTTCTCTATCTCAATTTCCTGCATCCACAGGAAATTGATATTTTCATATATTTTTATATCTGAAAAATATTATTTGTAGCAATTATTAATTCCTCTATTGGAATCATGCCCCACAACACAGCATTTCTAAAATAACTTCACCTTTTTTGCAGTTGAGTTGTTTAATATATTACACTATCATTCTATTCAAAAGAAAAAAAGAATTTGATTTGACCTGACATTTGAGCGTAGTTCTCTCTGAGTAAATGTCCAACCTACTTTCAGTACAATAAGATAGTTTTTTTTTTTTTTTTTTTTTTGGCTTTTTTTGAGACAGGGTCTCGCTACGCAGTTGAGGCTGGCCTTGAGCTCACTTTTGTAGCCCAGGCTGGTCTCGAACTCGCACTGATCCTCCTGCCTCAGCCTCCCGAGTGCTGGGATTACAGGCGTGTGCCACCACGCCCGGCATAATAAGATAGTTTTGAAAAAAATATCTTTCACTTGTGTGATGTAGTTTGAGAAATGACTTCATTCTTTCTTTGTAAATCCGTCGCCTAAAATTTTTCAATATAATAGGATGTTAATGCCTAAGAACTCAGAATTAGAGGCTTATCATTGTGTAGTGAAAGTTATGCTCACTTAGAAGTTATGATTTCTGGATTTTATTAATGACTTTAACACTGAGATAGTGTGTGAATTTAACCCAATTGCTCTCTCATTCAGTACCTCACTTTCTGCATAAAATATTATATAATGGAAGTGATGATTACTTTTCCTTATTAATTCTCTGGAATCTATCAGTTCTCTGCAGATGACAAATTTTTCCAGGCTGTGTTCTACGGGAAATACATGAAAGATTCATTGTATGAATAAATTCTCTGTCAAGTAATGATTAATCCACCAAAGTATTTTGACAGATCTTTGCTGCCTTATATCTTTTTGAATAGAATGAGGACAGGCAATGAGAGTTAAAATCAATTAAGTATTTGGAGTAAGAACCTCAGATTCAAGTTTCCTGGACAAGAGAATACTATGCTAGAAGTGGTAGTGTACCTAAGATTGTGCCAATATAACAGGGAAGATGAAACATAAAGATAATTATAATTATAGTTCACTTTTCAGGAGAACATTACAAGGAAATATAGTCAGTTCTTCTTTGGTCATTTTGAGGATACTAACTTGAAATGTCACTAGTGTCCACCATCATGTATTATTTTTGGCTACAGACATGTGAACATGTAGTTCTCTATGGGACTGCATAATGGAGAGTGTGTGAGAATGAGCTTTTCACATATTAGATATGGTTTTGAAATGTGATAACATAATGGAGTATCTTATTTCCAGAAATGTTCTGAATGACACTGTGTTCAGGAATGACGTGCCTTTAATGAGATGGCATCTAGAACATTTAAATCAGTGTGAGTCCATCAGATGCTCCAAATTATGAGTATGCAGGCAGGGAAGCCAGACAGAAGCTGCAGGTATGATTTTATGAAGTGGAGCAACCTTTGGTAAGGAGGGATTAAAGAGCTCTGCTTCGCCAAACAAACTTGATGAGGAGACATAGATAATAGACCACACGATCTTCTATAAATATCTGATTGGCGTTAGCACTAACAGAAGGGAAGATATTTTATTCAGTAGAATAAGATGTGAGAACCAGGACTCATAAAGTTGGACATAAAGGATGATATAAAGTGATTAAAATGACAATACAATATTGACATCAAATGTATTAAGTAAGCTGATTGGAGAGATTAGGCATGGGTCTATAGAACTGGAAAAAGATACTTGAATCCTACATCTGTGTTAGGCAGCATTTGACAGTGAGCAGAACCTGGAGAGATACTCAGAAGCCAGAGCAGGAATGATGAACTAGGGAGGCTTGAAGTTGTTATTTGTCAACTAGTATCAAACTGTTTAGCAACTGTACTGTGCATTTCTGCTAGTCTATGGAAAGGAACAGATAGTATTTAATTTATCTCCTTTTTACAATTCTTTGACCTCTTTCTCTTTTGAATTTCTTGTACATTTCTTTCATTTTTTCTTTCTTCTTCCAATTTTACATGCATATATCTGGTAATATGAATAACTGGGTGGAAAACAACACTGTACTATACCAAATATTGAGAAATTCACATTACATTGTTAAGTGAAATTCTGTATCACTTGTAATTTTGACTAATTCTTCTATCCACATTCGTAAGTTTCTCATCCAATATTTTAAAAATTGCTTCTTATGAGTCAATTGTAAAATTTAGATTTTGCTTTATGAAGTTTTTGTTTTTTTAATAAAATTTTATATCTTCTTGTTCCTAACAGTTGTGTTCAACCTTACTCTTTGGAACATCGTGTTAGTTACTTGAAAGCTTTGCTAATTCCAACATTGCTATCTTTTCAGAGTTGACATTTGTTGGCTATTTCCATCTGAGTTTCAATTTTCCTGTTGTACTTTACATTTCTATGCTGAGTAATTTTGGATTGAATATTGTCTATTATGAATTTATGTAATATAACTTGTCTAAATTGAAAGAAGAAAGTTGACTTGGTTTTCTTGAGATTTTAGTAGGCAATTCACTGTATTAGGTTAATGCTATAAATATTAACCTGCATTCTATGTATTATGATACAAGCACTAGTTGTAGAATTAGTTTATATCCCTAAAAATGTATTTTGGTGCTATTTCCTGCATCTTTTTGTTGTTTGATTTTTTTGTTAATAATCATTTTTTTAATGTAAGATTGAATCTCAGTGTTGTTTTAATTTGGAGCTTTTGTTTGTTTGTTTGAAGCAGTCTTGTGTAGAACCTTGTTAACTCACTGTGTAACTTAGGAGAGCCTCAAACTCAAGGCAGTGTCTTCCCCAAGTACTCAAATCTTGAGATTATAGGTGTGCATCACCTCACCCAGTTAATTTTCATTTATTGATTGAGCATTTTAATGTATTTATTGACTATTTCTACTTTTAACATGTGTCTATTCATTTCGGTTTCCAGTACTTTGATTGAATCTTCTGTTTTGGGAGACATACATTTTCTTTTAGTTCTTCATATATTCTAGATATTAATCATATGTCCAAGGAGTAACTGGCAAAATATTTTCTCATTTTGTTTGCTGTCCCTTTACTGTATTGGATGTTATAGTTGTTTTGAAGATTTTTATTTGACATCATCTCATTTGTTGATTATTTCTGCCACTAGAAGTAGTTTTCTCATGAATGAATTTTATAACACTGAAATAGGCTCCTTCTGTAGTTATATTCTTCAGAATTTTTATCATAAATAGATTTTAGATTTGCCAAAGGCTTTTTCTGTGTCTCTTGAAATGAGCATGTGATTTGCCCCTAATTATGCTTGTTGATTTGTACAGATTAAATCATTCTGGTATTCTTGTAACAAACGTTTTTGGTTATGATTTATAACAATTTTGATTATTTACTGTACTGTTTTTGCCAATAACTTGTTGAGGATGTTGGTATCTAGTTCACAAAAGAAATGCTCTTGTACTTCTCTCTTTTGGTTATATCCTTATTTAGTTTTGGAATTAGAGTAATGCTAACTTCCAGGATAATCTTGGGAGCATTCCTTGCCTTTAATTTTTATTAAAGAGTTGAGGAATATTAATAATAGATACCCTCTGAAGTTCTTGTAGTATTGAGTGTGTACTTTGCTTTTATTAGAGCCTTAAATTAATTACTTGACAGTGACTTATTCTGAGTTTTTACATTTCCTTAGTTCTTTTATTTTTTTTTCTCAGAACTGCGGATCGAACTCAGGCTCTTGCATTTTCCAGGCAAGGGCTTATTCTTCTCAGCCATCTCCACAGCACCTTTCTTGATTCATTTCTGAGCACAATAATTTTGCTGATGTGGACATTTACAACTGTAAACTTCCCACTTAAAAATGCTTTGGCTTTCCATCTGCCAAATAGCTCAGCAGATGAAAGCACTTGCTTTGCCAGACGCAGTGGGTTCCATCCCTGGCCTGCCATGCCTGCCCAGACACCAAGGTGCACAGTGCCAGCAACTGAGCCTGGATGTGGTGGCACCTACCTAGAATCCCAACTCTTGGGAGAAAGAAGATAGGTGGATCACTACGAGTCTGATCTACATAGTGAGACCCAAGAAACACTGTAGACCCTGTACTAAAATACAACAGCAAAAAATGCTTTAATTGCATCTGCAATGATAGCCCAGGAGCATAAATGCTTGCCTGGCAAGTCCAGGATTCTGAGTTCAATCACCACCAACAAAGTCGGGACTGTGTTTCAGAAGTCCTGGTAAGTTATACTGGTATAATCATTTAATTAAGTACTTGTTTTATTTCTTCCTTATCTTCTGTGTCCAATTAATTGATTATTCAAGAATGTATTATTTACTGTAAATATGTTCATATACTTACCATGATTTCTTTTGCCATTAGACTAGTCATTACCGAAAGTATTGTATAATTTCACTCTTGTACATTTACTTAGCATAGTTAATGAGAAGGCATGTGGTGAATTTTAGAGAAAATTTCATGTGGTGCTGAAAAGAATGTATGTCATGTCCTTTGCTAGAACACATTATAGACACCATTCAAGTCTACTTGTTTAAAATGTTGAATCAACTGTGATTTTTCTTTACTGATTTTTTTTCCAGTAATTCAGTCCACTTTTGATTGTGGGGCATAGAAGTCCCTTGCTATCATCTTGTTAAGGTTTTTCTGATTTTTATACAATGTAGTGTTTCCTTTATGAACTTGAATGCAGAAGATTTCAGATCATATATGTTTATAACTGTTATGCCTTTCTGCTGTATTGTTCCCTTGACATATATAAGGTAGAGACCATTTATCAGTTAGAGGTTGTCCTAGAATGGAATATGTTCCCATCATTTGATTTTTACATGGTATTTCTCGGATTAAATTTTTCTTGTATGTGGCATATTTCTGGGGTTTGTTTCTTGCTCCATTGTGTTGGTCTGTGCCCTTTGAATGGCAATTAAGACCATATATATTGAAGCTATTATTCAAAGGCTTTAACTTATTCCTGTCAATGCACTAGTTTCTCATTGTTAATTACTTTTGCCCTTCAGACTGGCCAAATAGCTCAGTGCATTAAAGCACCTGCAAACAGGCACAAGGGTCAGGAATTTGATCTAAGGCCTGCCTTGCCAGCTCTGCTTCCCAGGGCATGCTGAGATGGCACTTGAGAGTAGGTGTGGTGGCACACACCTGTAATCTCAGCTTCTGTCTTGGGAGGTTGTAAACAGTCAGATCACTATGAGTACAATCCGGTAGTGAGACCCTGAATACTTGCATACCCTTCCCTAAAAATGGGGAAAAAGTTAATTTTGTCCTTCTACTTAGTTGGTCACAATCTTTCTTATATATTTTGTTAACATTTTATCAGCATTGACTTTATTTTGTCTTCTTATAATATCCTTGAGAACTTTTGGCATTGCTAGTTTAATGGACATGAATTTCTTTTTCTATTTTAAAGAGCCGAATATATTTATTGGCAGAAAATTGCTTCTTCCAAGAGGGTGACAAAAGAGGAGCCAAGTGAGTTGTTGAGGAATCAGTCTTTTCCAGAGATTTTATAGAGAAAAACCATAATTTCCGGTGAGTTTAAGGTGGAAAACGTGGAAACTCTCAGATAAGGTAGGAAGAACTACGGTTAATCACAAGATTTCAAGCACAATTGCTTAGGTAACATTGATTAAATCAGGATCAAATGGGGAAGTTAGTCATGTAGCAAGTGTCCATGAATACAGAATGGGACTCTTTCCTGTAGATGAGGTTAGGGAATTTCTTAATGTCCTCTTTGTCATGCAAAGACATTATTTCTTCATCCATTGTGAAAAATAATTTTTCAGTTTTTATAGCTTGCATCTATATGTCCACTTAAAACATCATGCACTCTTGAATGGGAGTTTTGGTAGCAACTGTATTATTCGTGTGTAGTAGAGTAGTGAGTTTATACACTTGTTGGTTTAGAATAGTCATGAATTTAGATGCTGGATTTACTGTAGAAGGAATACCCATGCTGAGTATGGGCACGTAAACCAATAGTCTTGTGCCTGGGTAAAATAAAAAGAAAGAAGGAGAACTTGGTGTTTCTAGCTTACTATGCCATGGGCTGTACCTCTTCTGCCATGCTGCAATATCCTACCTCCCTGCATTGGAGTCACCTAACTATGGACTGAAATGTCTACAAACCATCATCTAAAAATAAATCTTTACTCACTTAACTTTTGGATGATGGCTATTTTGTGCCAAAAATGACAAAATAACTAAGAAACCAAAAACACAGGATATAGTATTATGCAGTGATTTTCTTTTAGGGCTTGCACAAATTCACTTCAATGTCTCCTGGTCTTTTAAGATTTGTGTTGAGAATTCAGTGTAAGATGGATTTACCTTGTGAAGCTTCCCACAGTCTGGCACCCTGAGGAGCCTGAAGTCTGAGAAAGAGCCTGGCGAGGACTCCAGGATGAGGCCTGGTGGCCACTGCATTGGCTCCAGAGGGAGAGAGATCCAACTCAGGACTTTGCGCTTGCCAGCAAGGTGCTCATGGCACTTAACTATCTCTTTGGCCATATTTTCTTATTTTTCTTCTCTTTCAAATGAACGGAAGTCCTTCTACAATCATTTGCTTTTTTAAGAGCATATGTTTACAGGAGATTATCAGCCCCACAGCCTTGAGAGTTAGTATTTCAACAAATTCAAACTAACAAGCAATTGAAAGAAAAGCAGACCCTTTCTGCAACTAATGCCATCATTGTCTTTGGATACCTTGAATGCTCAGGGTCTTTAAATGCTACTGCTCATCATCTTCAGTCCTTTTGTGATCACTTTAGCACTGGGATTGCCAGGGACCTGGATGCACTAGAGCAGATTTACTCAGCACTGTGTGTACCCTTCTGATGCGACTCCCACTTAGGACTTTGTTTTGGTGTCAAACATTGACCAAGTGAGGACTGACTTTGAAACCATTGCTAAACTGGACAAGGTGCTGGCTTTATGGTACTGCTCATGGAAGATAATTTGTGCTGCAACATGGAAGGCTCAGAGAACAGTTTGATTCTTGAGATGTATTCACAAAATATCATCTCAACTTCCACAGCTATAAAATATTCCTGATATCTTTCCCATTACTTCTGTTACTTGCTGCAACAGACTCTTTCATTGCTTGCATTGTGACATATAATTACAAACTGCGGAGAAACACAAAGTGTACACAAGGTGCCTAAGTCTCAATATTGTTTAAAACGTAAGGCTGGGAACATGGAGAATAGCAAAGGTAAAAGGATACCAAAAATATAAATAAATAAAAATAAAATGGATTTACCTTTATAAGTTGTTCATTAACTTTCTCTACTGGCTTTTAATATTCTGTCCTGGTTTAGAATCCTGTGATGCTGTGAGGTAACATGTAAATTTATTTACTGATGTTGTTTATTTGACATTCTATATGCATTACTTCTCTGTATGCTCATTCTTTTTGCATATTTAGAAAGAATTTTGCTGTTGTTTCTGTTATTAATTCTGATGCCATTTGTGCTGTCTTCTGATTTTTTACTTATTATAATTAATCTTAGATTGGTCTTCTTTTTCTAATCTACAAGTTTTTAGATCTATTTATCATTTCCATTTTTATTTTTCAGGTATATTTAATGATTTCTCAATAACATCATCACTATCTTCTAATTCCAACACTCTGTCCACACATTGCTCACCGCTGTTATCCATACTCTCAATACTATTTAAATGTGCTAGGTTTCTGTTTGGTAACTCAAATACTTTTCTAAACAGATCATTTAAGTTTTGTATCATTTTAAAAATCCAGCTCACTTTTTGTTAGGTTTTTATGTAAAGATGGTACTCACTTTGGGAAAGGTTTTTTTTTTCAGTTTAGTAATCATTTATAGGCAGTGAAAAACTTGTTAATGACATGGAATTCCCAGTTTTTGTCATATTGAATAATTCAGTGGAATAGCTTTTGATTTTCTCTTGTTTGATATATCAGACATTAATTTCACATGTATTCACAAAATTTGGAGATTCACAAAGTTTAGAGTTTGGGGATACGCTTCATTTCTGGCTCTTCTCATATATTTTGCAATTAATTTGTATTAGTACATTTGTGCTACAAATAATTACTATATTCCACATAGGGAATTTGTACCTGTGCACAATAAATTTAAATTTTATTTTCTCAATTCTATTTCTTCTAATACTTCCTTACATTCTTATTTTACAAAAGGTTTTTGCCCATCCTTTAATTTATCTATGTGTTATTTGTTTACATTCCCACACTCCTTCTTTTGTTCCATTATAATTTGAGTATATTCTTCTTATGTCCCAGTGTTGACCTTCCACTTTGCTCCTTATTTATCTTTTGAGTTTCACACACAAGGGAAACAGTGTGATACTTATACATGTATTTCTGATTTATTTCATTTAAACTTATGTTCTTGAGGTATATGCATTTTCTTAAAAATGTCTCAAATTTATGCTTTATGGCAGAGGAGAACACCATTAAATATAAAAGCCATGTTTTCTTTATTTATTTACCTGTTGATGTACATATCAAGTACTTCAAAGATTTTATTCATGTATTTTGTAGAGAGTCTCACTACACAGCTGAGACTCATAGTGATCCTCCTGTTTTTAGCCACTTCTGCTGTGGTTAGAGCAGTATACCACCACACCCAGGCTTTGTGGCAAGCTCAGCACACCTGGGTTGGGGCTGGGGTAGCATATGGTGCCAGGTATAAAGTCTGGGTCGCTGAGCTTGCCTAGGCAGGTGCTTAGTCTCCTCAGCTATCTCTGGCCCTAATTCCAAGATTTAATTATTACAAACTGTATTGATTGTAAACACAGATGTGAATATCACTGTAGAAGAGGGGTTTTAGTACTTGCAGGAAGATCCTGGAAGGGGACTAGTTAGGGCAAACAGAATCTCATTTTATTTTATTGTGGCTGGAATTCCATGCTGATTTCCCCAGTGCTTATACCATTTTAAATTGCACGACTAGTAAAGAAGGCCTCCCTTGCCTCTGCAGTCTCACTATCATTTCTCATTTGCTGATTTCTTGATAGGAGTCATTCTTTGGTGGAGGTGCTTGGAACTTAGGGTAACTAGCTTGCTCAGAGGAATCCAGGTACCTGGCCAATAACCATACATGAAGTGAAGTGCCTGGAAACTGACAATTGGCCTGAGCAGAGGAACATAGGGTAAATTCACTCCAACAAGGGGGAACATTTTGCACATGAGATGCAAATATAGACTTAGTTTGGTTATATAGCTCAACATATTGCTCCTGTGGTCTAAAGTACAAAATCAATTGTTACTCAAAGTGATCAATTTTTAAACTTTGCTTGATGTCATCACTTTTTTTTCCTGTATTCCAGGGAAAGGTCTACGAGGTGTACAGGATCTTACTACTAGATTGGACTGGTACTGATATGCCCATTTACAGCCTCACAAGAGCTGGGATTACAGGTGTGCGCCACCATGCCCAGGCTCAATTGCCATCTCAGCTCGCCCTGGGGGAGAGGGTAGCACAGAAGCCCCAAGGATTGAATCCCTGGCTCCTGCACCTGCTTGCAAGTGTTTTAATTTGCTGAAATATTTGGTCAGCCCTTGATGTCATTGCTAATGCTAATTGTACTACCGTACCTAGCATATAATGTCTGTTTTAACCACTTTTTCTCCCTTGGAGAACAATATTTGGAAGTATTGGGTTAATCAACAACATTTGGAAATATTGGGGTAATAAACTCACCACAGCCCTATATCTAAAGACAGAGATGAGTACCAAATGGAAAACAATATTCCACACTCAATTAATTGGGAAATCTAGATCTCAGGAAAGATCCAAACAAAGAATCTCTAATACATAGAAGACATCTGTGAAGCACAGATTCTTCCCAGAATGGTTGTGATATTGGTGATATAGATATCTAATATTAAAATTCCACATATTATATCACAGAAATAAAAATTAGGAGTTCTATCTGAAATAGAAAATACCATGTTGAGGGAGCAAAATATAATCACAAGCCTACACCCTACCTTGGACAAGTCCAGGAGAAATGGGCCTAGAAATATTTAGAATTCACACTACTCAAAATGGCTGAAATTATTGCATTGAAAAAAGGAAACAACTCATGGCCATAGAGGAAATTGGATCAGAAATAATCTCTCAGGTAAAAAGAAATTATAACCATAATGGAAGAACTATTGACATTGATAAAAAAAATAAAGGAGCCTACAAAAATGATAAAAATCTTTGAATGAACAAAATGAGAAATTCCATTCAAAGGTGGGAAAATGGTTTCAATGAAACTGAAGACAGACATTCAGACCTTGGAGACATCATTGCAGCTAGTAATCAGAAAAGGAAAGATGAATAACATAAGAATGACAGGTATCACTTACAAAGAAATGGTCAACACAAATGACTTAAAAAGACTATTTATAGAAAAACAAAAAACTTCCCAAATTTGTGGGAAGGAGCTAAAGTACAGATAAATACGACATATATAACCCCAAATAGCATCAACCCAAATAGCCTTACATCTGCACACATAATAATAAAAATCCAAGAAATTTGGCACAAGAACAAGAGATTAAATACTGTTAGATTTTTGTGCAACAGCTCACATTTATAGGAAACCTTATCAGAATCACAGTAAGGTGGCCAGCAAGATGGCACCTCAGTTTAAAACACCTGATTAACCAACCTCAGGAACAGTGGTTTGATCCCTGGCACCACTTGCCATGCCAGCCCTACCTCTGCGGCAGTCTGTGCTGGATACACACACACACACACACACACACACACACACAAAAATACCAAAAACAAAAAAACCAAACAAAAACAAAAAAAAAACAAAAAAACAAAAAACAAAAAAACCCCAGAGTTCTCAACACAAATCTTCAAGTGAAGGAGACTGTGGAGCAAAGTATTCCAAGTCAAATAAGCAAAGTAATTCCAAACCAGATTCATATGTCATGCTAAACTATCTTTCCAAATAGAGAGGTGAAACACTGTCATGACAAACAACAACTAAAGAAATCAATGAATAGCAAAGCAACTCTATAAAGAATGGTGAAACATTCTAGAAAGACAGGAAAATGACATTTCCAAGAAGAACAAAAACAAATCAAAAACAGCACCAAAAATTAAGTATGAGAAATTTAGGGAACCCACATCAGGAAAATAATATGCAAAGATAAACCAATCAATATTAGTTATAACCACACATTTAAATGTCTTCAGTGAACCAACTAAAAGAAATAGACTATGGTAGTGTGTAAAAAAATATCCAAAACTATGCGGTAGGAAAGAAACATATCTAAAGAAAAAGAAAATTCACTGATTAAAAGTCAAAGCATGGAAAAAAAAAATAGTCCATGCTCCAGAGCCTCAGAAAAAAAAGTAGGGATTGTTCACAGTCTGAACTTCAAAGTAAAATTGTTAAACAAGATAAATCAGATAACTACATGCTTCATAGAGAAAACATCAAAAAGAAGAGGTAACAATTATGAATATGCATGTGCCAAATATGGGAGCACTAAATTATACGAGACAAAATTTTTTTGACAAATTTTAAAGGACATGAAAAGTCCAACAATCAATCACATAATTTTAATGGGGGACCTTAACACTCCATTATCCCAAAGATATAGATCAATTAGACAAAAAATTAGCAAAGAGGTAGTAGAACTGAATCAAACCTTCGAACATTTACAGTGTTCTACCTAACCACACGTGAATACAGTTTTTTTCACCTGCCCATGGATGTTCTCTAAACTAGACCACATATTAGTGCATTGATCATGTTTAAGTAAATGCTAGAAAACAAAAATTATCACTTGCATATTATCTGACCACTGTGCAATGAAACTGGAAATCAACAAAAACAATCACAAAACCCCATAAACTTATGGAGATTAAATAACACCATCCTCTGCACCCAATCGATTACAGATGAAATTAAATAAGGAATTAAACAATGCCCACAATCCAAAAAAATTTCAAGAATAATTTATCCCAATTTGTGGGATGCAGTGTAGCCAGTTTTCAGAGCGGAATTTATAGTGGCAACCTCACACATTAGGAAAACAGATCGAGATCAGCTAAACAGCCTAATGCTGCACCTAGAGAAAGAAGCATAAGTCAAGCCCACCCCAAGATGGAGGGAAATTATAAATCTCACTGTAGAAATTAATTCAATTGAGACAAAGAAAACAATACAAGAACGAATCAAACAGTTGGTATTCTGAAAGATCAAATAAATTGGTAAACCATTAACCACCATTATCAAAAAAGGAAAGAAAAAATTCAAATGCAAGAAATAAGTAATGTAGTGGATGAAATTATTACAGATCTTGTGGAATTTCAGAAGATCTTCGATACCTGCTTGGAAAATCTGTACTCTCATAAGGTGTAAAACAGAAATGGACAGATTCCTACACAGGTGCAAATTACCAAAACTAAATCAAGAATATATAAAAATATGAATTATCCAGTATTAGTCAATGAAATTCAAAGTATGATAAAAAATACATACAAACAAATGAAAGCCGAAGTCCTCATGGATTCATAGGTGAATTCTAAAGAAATTTTACAGGAAAAGTAATCCTGAAACTCTTCCAAGAAATTGAAAAGGAATAATTCTCCTTAACTTGTTTCTGGAGACAACTATTGGACTGATATGAAAACCAGAGAAAGACCATATCTAAAAGGACAACAACAGGCCAATCTCCCTCATGATTATACATGAAAAAACATTCAATACAATATGAGAAAATAGAATGAATGAAATTATACCAAAGAGTATATATCATGATCAGGTGGAATTTATCCTAGGGATGCAGGGATGGTTCAACATACTTCACAGATCTAGAAAAAAAAAAAAAAAAACTTAAAATTCATTTGAAACCAGAAAAGACTTGAAGAAGCAAGGAAATCCTGGCCAACAAAGGCAAGGCTAGACGCATTACAAGCCCAGAATTGATATACTACAACACCACTGTGATAAAATGCACATGGTACTGGTATTGAGACAGATTTGAGGATCAGTGGAACAGCTTAGAAGATGGAAACACAAGTACAAACACACTAAGCCAACTTATCTTTTATAAAGGGGACCAAAATGTTCACTGGAAGAAAGATAGCCTCTTTAACAAATGGTGCTGGAAAAACTGGTTCTCCACATGCCAAAAACTAAAACTAAGCCTAGGTCTATCACTATGCACTAAAGAAAAGTAAAAATAGAATAAAGATCTGAAAATTAGAATAGAAACACTAAATTTAATGGAATAGGAAATAGGTAGAAATTTTGAAGATATAGGTGTAGGTAGAGAGTTCATGAACAAAACCCAAACTGAGCAGGAAATATTTCAAAGAATCGTAATCTGGGACCTCACCTTAATGAAATTACTTTGCACATCAAAAGAAATCACCAAAAGAGAGAAAAGACAGCCTACAATTTGGGGAAAAGATCTTAGCTAAAAGTCACTAAAAGAAAGGATTTCTGTCTAAAATAAATAAGGAACTAGAATATATAAGCTATCAGGTCCCTAAATTTTAAAGACACAACACAAAAATTGGCATGTGAAATGAATACACACTCTGAGGAAGAAATACACATAGTAAATAAGTATGTGAAAAAGTGTTCCACAGAACTGGTCATTTGAGCAATACCAATTAAAACAGCACTGAGATTTTTTCTCACTCCAGAAAGAATGGCTATTATCAAAAAGTCAACCAGCAATAAATCCTGGAGGGGCTATGGGTAAAAAGGAACCCTTCTCTCCTTCTGGTAGAGTGATTCAACTTCGAAGGAAAGCAATGTAAAGATGCCTCAAAAAACTAGAAATAGATGTCACATTCAGCCCACCAGTTCCCCTTCTGGATATTTTTCTTCCTTCCTTCCTTCCTTCCTTCCTTCCTTCCTACCTTCCTTCCTTCCTTCCTTCCTCCCTCCCTCCCTTCCTTCCTTCCTTTCCTTCCTTCCTTCCTTCCTTCCTTCCTTCCTTCCTTCCTTC
>PVJA010042118.1:0-17501 GCA_004027025.1 Myocastor coypus | reverse complement strand
TAATTAAGTTTTTTTTTTTTTTTTTTTTTTTTCTGGGTGATCAGGGGCAAGTCAAAACAAGACCTGTATAACAAAACATTCATTTTTTGTATCTTCCAAGGTCAAATCCCCTCAGGATTAAGTTTGGGACCATAGGCAGTACTTTGTAGAACTGTTGTTAGTGTCAGCCTTTGGGATGAGTTTAAAGAATTTTTTATTTTATTTATTATTTTTGTTCTTGTTTCAGAACCTTTGTTTGTTTATTCACTCATTTTTATGGCTGGCTCAGCCTGCCCCCAGGGCAGGGCTGGCGCAGCATGTGGTACCGGGGATCAAACAGCGGTCCGTGAAGCCACCCAAGCTTCCCCAAGCAGGCACTTTAGACCACTGAGCCATCCTGCCGGGCCCTGGCCAGTTTGCTTTCTGTGAAAGCCTGAGAGAATGTTTTTCTCTGGGTGACTCTTCTTAGACGCACTATAGTTCATTTATGATCAGTGCTAGTTTAAGACCAGCCTGGGCTACAAAAGTGAGCTCAAGGCCAGCCTGAACTACATAGTGGGAGCCTATCTCAAAAAGACATGAATAAATAAATACATCCTGTACTGTTTAAGATACTTTTAATAGTTGAATTAAATTCTTTCTAAAACATAGTACGACCTTGCCCTGGATTATTTATGAATGCATGAAGACAAACTACTTGCTATCTAATGTAATATAGCAGTAAATGTCTTATCAATTAAGATTCTTTGGTTAAAAAGCAGTAAAAGTCAACTCTGGCTAACTTAGTAAAAAAGAAAGCCAGAAGAATCAGTTTCAAGGTCAGTCTGAACATTATAGTAAGATGCTGTTGTTTCTGCCACCCATCCCCAACCACTTTCCCCAAAATAAAATAAAATTGTTAAGGATCTATACCATACCTTATAAAACTATTGTGAAGTCAGGCATAGAGGTGCATGCCTGTAATCTAGGACAGGTGAGGGGAACTCGGACCAGGGGATCCCTAGTTTGAGCCACTTTTGGTCAATTTGATGACTTTGACTCTTATCTCAAAATATTTTAATAGGCTGAGGATGTAGATTGGTTAAAATGCTCCAGGTTTGGCCAGGGAGATAAGGTTCTGAGTTCAATCCCCTGTATCTCAAAAAAAAAAAAAAAAAAAAAAAAGGCTCCAGGTTCAACCCCCAATACTGGGAGAGGAGGAAGGTAAGAGTAAGATTGTGACCTTGGTTATCTGCAAAGTTGCAGGAAGCAGCACCTACTGTTTTTAGAGGGTAGTGAATTCCAACTATTTTCCATCTTTATACCTTTCTAACCACACCTCAGAACAAAGAATTTGCCTATCCTGGCTTTAGCTGAAAGAGCAGATACCCATTTAAAATATTACCTAACTATACGCAATTTTTATAAATCTTATAAAATCTCCCGTTTAAAAAAAAAAAAAAAACAGGCCAGATGTGGTAGCACATGCCTCTGATTTCAGCACTTGGGAGGTTAAGGTAGGATGAGCATTGAGAATTCAAGGCCATCTTGGGATGCATAAGTGAACTCAAGTCCAGCCTAACTTGCATAACAAAACTTATCTCCAGAAAATAAATAAAATAACTTGGTAGAATTGTGACTACAAATGAAATCCTACAGACTAAGGACATACCTCAATAATAGAGCACATTTCCTAGCATACCTAAAACCCTGGATTCAATCCCCAGAATCATAAAAAAAAAATTCTAGTTTGGCAGATTGATTTCTAGAATATGTTCAGAAGGTGTTGTTTATATATGTGTATGTGCATACTTCCTATAATTTTTAATTTTATAATTCATCTTTAAAAACCATGGGGTTGAAATAAGCTTAATCCTTTAATATTTATGCTCCTAATGGCTTTTCCTTTTTTTTTTTTTTTGTCTTTTTGAGACAGGGTCTCACTACACAGTTCAGGCTAGCCTTGAGCTCACTTTTGCAGCCCAGGCTGGTCTCAGACATACACAGATCCTCCTACCTCAGCCTCCCAAGTGCTGGGATTGTAGGTTTGTACCACCATGCCCTGCTAATGGCTCTTTAATGGTTTGCATACCTCTTTTTTGTCTCAGGTGTATTTAAAGGCTCCCATGATTCTGAATGGAGTCTGTGTTATCTGGAAAGGCTGGATTGATCTCCAGAGACTGGATGGTATGGGCTGCCTGGAATTTGATGAAGAGCGAGCCCAGGTAGGTTGATATCAGGCTTTGCTGAGCCTGCTTGCTTTGTATAGCCTGTATAATCTTGCCTTTTTCTGGGGACTGATTTTACATGGTCTTTAGGGGTAAATATAGAATATGTTACATTTCAGTAATAAAGAATCCTGACAGAAGAAAAAAGGAATAAGAGAAAGCCAGGCGTGGTGGCGCACACCTGTAATCCCAGCACTTGGGAGGCTGAGGCAGGAGGATCAGTGTGAGTTTGAGACCAGCCTAAACTGCATAGCAAGACCCTGTCTCAAAAAAAAAAGAATCCTAAAAATAATGATAATAATGATACTCACATTCTTGTCCTTATTTTTAGAAAATCATCCTAAAATTTTCTAAATATTTAGAAAATTTAGAAACTTGTTCTAAATTTCATTGGATTTGCTTGATGGTGAATTAAAAAGTTCAGTAATGCCGGGTGCGGTGGCTCATGCCTGTAATCCCAGCACTTGGGAGGCTGAGACAGGAGGATCAATGTGAGTTCGAGACCAGCCTGGGCTACAAAAGCGAGCTCAAGGCCAGCCTGAACTACATAGTGAGACCCTGTCTCAAAAAGACATTAAAAAAAAAAAAAGTCCAGTAATATCTGTCCTTCCTCTTTAGAACATTGTAAGAATAACTCTTTTAGAATGCCTAAGTAAGAAACTTAGCAAATCTCTGCAAAAACCATTAATAAACTGGGAAAATACTGTTTAAAAAAACAAAACATTCATTTATGATCTCTGGACATTAAGTTTTACAAAGCAACAATCTGTGTGTGAAATTCTGAAAGAACTGCCATCCCTTCCCTAATTCTACAGTCCCTTGTTTTTTACACTGGGTAAGCTATGAGAGCTGATCACTCTACTGTCCTGTTAGACAGGACTGACTACTTAGACCAGAGCTGGGGGTAGGGGAATCCATGCTTGAGGTTAGTATATAAAACAGTAAAGGTCTTGAGTCTGGGGAGATAGCTTAGTAGAATATGCACTTGGTTGGCAAGCACAAGGGCATGAGTTCAATCCTCAGTTCTAGGGGAAAAAAAAGAAACAACAAAGGTTTCATTGACAGTCTGGTAAAGCTAAAGTTAATATTGTAGGAAACAATAAAATGACAGTTCAGCCAGAATTTATCATGGAGAGCTAGGAAAAAAGTTAACTAAAGTAGCTTTATTAAGAGGGTGTTTTGGGGCCAGGGAGATAGCTCCGGGATGCAAATGCCTGCCTGGCAAGTGCAAGGTCCTGAGTTTGATCCCAGGTTCCACAAAAAAAAAAAAAAAAAAAAAAAAAAGAGGTTATTTGTTGGGGCCAGGGAGACAGTGCCTTCCTGGCAAGCTCAAGATCATGAGTTTGAGCCCTGGTCCCGCCAACAAAAAGGGTATTTGTGTGGTCCAGAAACTTGTGTTTATGTTCAGAGCTACTCCTGCTGAGAACATAGGGGATCTTTTCTGTCTCCTAGTTCCTAGCTAAGCACAGAGTAACTTGTAAACTCCTTGAACTTTGAAAGCATTCTGTTATGGCATCCAGTGACAAAGAGTAGAAGCCTACTGGCTCAAGTTACTTAAGCAGAACCTTCCGCCAAGCACAGGCGTACATGACAGCTAAGCCATACAGACCCAGGAGTAGCCTCCCAAAGAGCAAAACTTACAAAGAAAAAGGAAACAAAAAGCAGTATCAGCTTAGCAGTGATTTCAGCAGCTAGTCAGTGCAAGATACTATCCAAAAAGCACCAAAGAACTGGATGCACAATTCAAAGTGGCTGTAGTATATTACTTGAAATTTTCTGTTATCAATGAAAAAGAACAAAACATGCAAGCAAACAAAATGTGCTTCTTACACAGAATGAAGAGTAGGCAGTATACAAGGCAAATATTTCACCCCTAAACTATGTCCCTAGCTCCAGGAAATAAATAAATATATATATATATGTGGTTTTTTTGGGTTTTTTTTTTTTTTTTTTTTTTTTTCTTTTTGAGACAGGGTCTCACTATGTGGTTGAGGCTGGCCTTGAGCTCACTTTTATAGCTCAGGCTGGTCTCGAACTCGCACCAGTCCTCCTGCCTCAGTCTCCTGAGTGCTAGGATTACAGGCATGAGCCACCACGCCCAGCAAAATAAATATTTTTGAGAGGCCCAAATGTTGGTTATGAGCAACAAAATTTTAAGTTACTTTAAATATGTTCAGAGAACCAAAGAAAAATTATTTTCGTTGAAGATAGAAGGAATTTACAATGACAACAGCTCTTAGAAAAGATCAATAGGTTTTGTTTCGGTTTGTTGTTTTGTTTTTTATGGTACTGCCACAACCCAGAGCCTTGTGCACTGAGGTACATCTCCAGCACTATTTATTGTTTATATTGAGACAAGGTTTCACAGAACTGCTAAGTACCTGGCTGGGGTCAAACTTCTGATTTTTCTGTCTCTTCCTCCCATACCTGCCAAGAGGTCTAAATTATAAAAAGAATTAAATAAAAATTCTAGAGCTGAAAAGTGTAACTGAAACAACAAATTTAGATAAAGTAGCAGGTACCAGCTGGCAGAAAAAATAGTGAACTGGGAGGTACATTAATAAAAAATACCTGGCCTTAAGAGCAGAATGAAAAAAATAGTCTTAGACCCGTGGAACACCAGCACACATACTACTAATATAATGAAAGTCCAGAAAAAGAAGAGAAAGGTCAAAAAAACTACATTTTGTAATTTGAAATAATGAGAGTTAGGCCTGATGAAGCATGTTATAATCCTAACACTTGGAGGCTAAGACTGGAAGATTAGCCTGGGTTGCATAGTAAATTCAAGGCCTTGAACTACATAGCAAGACCCTGTCTCATAAGAAACAAAACCAAGCCAGGTGTAATTTAGGCACTTGAAAAGCTGAGGCAAGAGGATTACTGAGAAGCGCGAGGTTAGCCTAGGCTGAATACTAAGTTCAAAGCCAGCCTAAACTACATAAGGAGATTCTGTCTCAAAAAAAAAAAAAAAAACAAGACCAGAAAACAAAAGAAATAATAAGGGGCCAAGGAGATAGCTCAGTGGAATAAGGGCTTGCCTGCCAAGTGCAAAGTCCTGAGTTAAATCCCTGCTACCGCAGAAAAAGAAAGAAATAAAAATTAAGATCATAGTGAAACCCACTGGTCTGTATATTTAGTACGTGCTGATAATAAAAACAATGGAGTGGAGCTTGGGAAAAAATAATGGATTAAAAACTTTAAATTCAGTGTGAAATATTAATCTACATTATGCAGTAAACCCAGTGGTCTCCAAGTAGGATAAATATAAAGAAATCTACATCTGGATGAATCATAACTAATCTGTTAAAGGACAGAAAATAATAGGAGCTGTAAGGTCTCTTTATATACAGGGAAGCCACATGAGATTAACAGCGGGCTCCTTTCATGGAGTCCTACAGTAACTGATGACATATTCAAAATGTTGAAATAAAATGTAAAAATCACATCCAGATGTTGTCTTTTAATTAACATTAATCTTAGTAAAGTTTCAAATAGTATTAAAATCAAAGCTCCCTATTTCTTTGTTATCTTCCCCCATATTTGTATCCATATATAAAGATAAAAGAATTTTCTTGTCAAGAGATCAAAAAAAGCAGGGTGTAGTAGCACACTGCTGTAATTAGGAGGCTAAAGTCAGGCGAGTCAAAAGCTTTAGGCCAGCCTGGGCAATTTAGCAAGACCCTGTCTTAAAAAGTTAAAAAGACTGGGGAATATATTAGCTCAGTAGTAGAGCACTTGCTTACCATTTGTGAGGCTCTGGGTTTAATCCCAAGTACCACAAAAATAAAATGTATCAAAAAATAGAGCACTGGGCGTGGTGGCTCACGCCTGTAATCCCAGCATTCGGGAGGCTGAGGCAGGAGGATCGGTGTGAGTTCGAGACCAGCCTGGGCTATAAAAAGTGAGCTCAAGGCCAGCCTGAACTGCACAGCGAGACCCTGTGTCAAAAAAAAAAAAAAAATAGAGCACTCCACAGTTTAGCAAAATTCATTCTCAAAATAAAGTACTGGACAATAGTGCAATGCAAAGGCCCTGAGTTCAATCTCTCAATTTCCGATACTAAGTTGAATAAATCCATCTTGCTGGTAAAAATTGAAATTTTTTTTTTTCTTTTTGGTCTTTTTGAGACAGGGTCTTGATGTACAGTTCAGGCTGGCCTTGAGCTCACTTTGATATCCCAGGCTGGTCTCGAACTCACACCGATCCTCCTGCCTCAGCCTCCCGAGTGCTGGGATTACAGGCATGCGCTACCACGCCCGGCTAAAAATTAAAATTTAGAATTGACTTTTTTTCTTTTTTGGTACTGGGAATTAGACCCATGATTGCCATGCCATTGAATCATCCACATACACTTTTGGTGCTAGGGCTCAAACTGAAGTCTTGTGTATGCTGGACAAGTGCTCCCCTATCCCTTCGCTCTTTTTTTTTTTTTTTTTTTTTTTTTTTTTTTTTTTTTTTTTTTTTTTTTTTTTTTTTTTTTTTTTTTTTTTTTTTTTTTTTTTGTCTTTTGAGGCAGCGTCTGCTATGTATGCAGTTCAAGATGGTCTTGACCTCACTTTTGTAGCCCTAGCTGGTCTCAAACTTACACCGATCCTCCTTCCTCAGCCTCCCAACTCCCAAGTGCTGGGATTATAGGCATGTGCCACCATGCCTGGTCCTTCTCTTTTTTATTTTGATGCAGTTCCTTTAATTGCCCATGTGGCCCTTGAACTTGCAAGTCTCTTGTATCATCCTCCCAAAGTGCTGGAATTACAGCTGCATTCCACCTTATCTGCCTTCAAAGTTTGAAAAAATTCTTCCTATCCTGATTTTGAAATTGGTAAATAACCCTAAATCTTTCGGAAAAATAACAGGCCGGGTATAGTGATGGACAGCTGTAATCCCAGTTCTCTAGGAGCCTGAGCCAGGGAGATTGCAAATTGCAGCCCAGTCTAGGTAACTTGTCAACTCAGTGAGACCCTATGAAGACCCTGGGTTCAAGCTCCATTGTCAAAGGGGTGAAAATGGAGCTCTATCAATCCTCCAAGATGAAAAGACATCAGAATTGGCAAGAAAGGCATGAAGTTATCTTTATTTGCAGAATGTACTTGTATTGAGAAAAATCTGAAGTAACCGAACCAACTACTAGAAAAAGTAACAAATTTACAAGGTGTTGGATATAATACAAGGCCTGTAAATTGCTGTAGTTCTTCATACTCCCAATAAAGATGAAAGTGTTACTGCACCACAGCCACTTGCTGCATTCTAGAAACTAGCACTTCTCTCTAGGATGCATTACAATCTTCACATCTAACATATGTTAGTTTTGCCTGTTTTATACATTTGTATACAAAGATGCATACAGCATGTTCTGTTTTGTGTCCTCAGTAAATTTGTGAAATTCATCCCCACCGCTGTGTTTGTTCTATTTGTCCTTTCTTTCTTTCTTTCTTTCTTTCTTCCTCTTTTTTTTTTCTATTTTGCATGATTATGTGCTATGTAAATTCTCCTGAGTTGAGTTTGTTTTAGACAGGGTGTCATAGCTCAGGCTGGCCTTGAGTTTATTATATATGGACAAAACATAAACTACTATTTACCAGAAAAAGATCAATGCCATTGTAAGAACTAGATTGGTTTTACAGTACCTCTATATTTGTAAGTTATATAAACCATGCGTGATAGCAAATATCTGATTCTTTTGGATAAAGTATTAAATTACATGTATACCAGAACTAGTTCCTAGTAAATTCTTTTTTTTATTCAATGTTAACATTTTCTTATGCAGTATGTGTTCTACCAACATTTGTAGTTGTATTAGCAACAGAAGAGCTCATAATTTTTATCTTCATTGTACTTGCTAGTTGTTTTTATTTTGGAAATCTCAAAAAAAGTTGAGTTGAAACATTGAAGTTGTATTTCAGTGTAATGACGTTCAAAAAATTTAGTTGATTTCATGATTGTATTAGAAAATACAAACATTACTGGAATTAACAGATTTTAAATGTGAAGTATCTGGTGTAAAATGGGTGTCCTTTAGTGGT
Source organism: Myocastor coypus (assembly GCA_004027025.1). Taxonomy (NCBI): domain Eukaryota; kingdom Metazoa; phylum Chordata; class Mammalia; order Rodentia; family Myocastoridae; genus Myocastor; species Myocastor coypus. The sequence continues at coordinate 9,292 of PVJA010042118.1, read as the reverse complement.
TTGTAAGGTTCTTGTGTTAATAAGCTAGTGTTGTAGGTGCTGACCAGATAGCTGATTAAAGCACCTGCTTAGGTAAATGCCAGGACATGAGTAGGGGGAGGTCCTGTTCTCCATCACCCTCCATGTGCTGTGCCAGCCCCACCCCTGGGGCGTGCTGTGACGGCGTAGTGCCTATAATCCCAGCACTTAGGTGGCTAAAAACAGAAGGCTCACTAGGAATGCAATCTGTGTAGTGAGACCTTGTACTAAATAGACATTTTTTAAAAGCTAATGTGTGAACAGTTTTGTTTTTTGTAGTTGCATAAGAATAGATAAAATTAATTTTAGAGTTCTTTGATTGAATTTTTTTGTGTGTGGGGGGGACCAGGGTTCAAACTCATGACCTTGCACTTGCCAGGCAGGTACTTGTGCCACGGAGCTCTCTTCCCAGCCCCTTTTGATTTGAATTTAAAGTTGTGTCCTGTAGTGATGAGTTAATTGTTGTTTTGAAGTGACTATTGATACTTCAGCAGATTTCTGATGGTGCTTTGTTTTGTTTTTTGGTACAGGGCCTCTGTGCAGCTTGGATTTGTAGTGATCCTCATGTCTCAGCCTCCCCAGCTCTGGAATTATAGTCATGTACCACACGCCTAGTTTCTGTGGCTGGCTTGGTGCAAAACTGGCACAGTGTGCAGTATTGAGGATCAAACCCGGGTCCTTGCACTTGCCAGGCAGGTGCTTAGACCACCAAGCTATCTCCCTAGCCAGTTCTTTTGGTTTTTATTTGAGAATATTCTGATCTCCATAGAATAGAAAATATCTGTATTTTGTTTTGGAGAGGGTGTATATGTCTGTGTGTTTATGTAGAGTCAGTCAGTCCATTAATTACTATAACAGCATGGTCAGAATATTCTGTTTATGGTCACATACATAGGACTTTAAACCTTTGTTTTCAACATGAGTTTCACAGACACCCAGCTATGATGTATGATTTATGTTGTCTGCACCTGCTGCTTTGTGCAGGTTGTGATATAGGGCGTTGAGTAAGGGATTAGTATCACAAGCTGGTGGGAACTAGAATAAGGGATGCTCCTCTGGTCATCACTTTAGGCTAGATAGTTGTCCCTGAATATTAATCTACTTCACAGGTAGCAGATAGTAAAAGCCGCAAAGGCTGTCCTTGAAAGGGAGATACTGTTTGTGTTGGAACAGGAAAGATCAGGATGACACTGGTAATCTTTAATTGGCCGTCATCTTTCTGACTTTACCATTTGTTAAAAGAGTACATTCTGTTCACTACACATGCTTCTTCTCATTTGTGACCAAGACAAGTTGAAACTAGAAAGTAGAAGGCTATCAAATCTCTCCTAGTTTGTCTTACTGCCACATGTAGTAATATGTTTTATTCTTTTAATTAAAAAATGTACAAGCATTGCCAGAATACATGGCTATTAACTTTCTGGGGGAATTAGATATATCATTTTATATGCCCTCATTCTATTTTTAATAGAATTTGTTGAAAAAAGCTGTCTGAGGACAGAAGCGTATGCTGTCATCATCTCATTTTCCTCACTTATACTTAATCACAGTTGATACTTTTATATTGATTTGTTGATTGTATGTTCCATCTGCCTTTTTGAATCAGATATTTCTGGTTTGTATAGTACCTTCTGAGAACAGTAGATATGCGTGGTGCTGTTTATTGTCAAGTGTTTAAATTTTATGTAACCATAAATGCTTGTAACTAAAAACTATCAGGTATGCTTATTAAGTACTTTTTATTTATTGTTTAATCTTACAAAGGTTCTTGTAAGTAATATTGTACCCATTTTATATGTGAGTTTATTGAAGTTTAGAGATGATACCCTAATTCCAGATTCTAAAGCTAGTAAGCACATGGTTAAAATGTTATTTTTGTTTGGTTTGGGTTTTGTCTTGTATTTTTGTGTTGCTTGGATTAGACCCATAAGCAAGGTAAGCACTCTTTATCACTGAGCTACCTAAAAATAGCAATTTGATTACATCTTTCAGCTCTGTTTATGTTATAGACATTGTGTCACCGAAAACTGTAAGTATCTAAAAACTCTCCTAACCACTGACAAAGAATTTCACAACAGGTTAGTAGGACATTTCCAATAATTAGTATGTTGCATATTATTGTCTGCAATATAAAATATAAGAATTTATAGTGCAAAATATTCAGCAATACACAGTCCAGACCTGGTATAAATAATCAGGGCTAGAGCCGGGTGTGGTGACACACACCTGTAATCCCAGCACTCAGGAGGCTGAAGCAGGAGGAAAAGTTCGAGTTCAAGACCAGCCTGGGCTACAGAAGTGAGCTCAAGGCCAGCCTGAACTGCATAGCGAGACTGTCTCAAAAAGACAAAAAAATAAAAAATAATCAGAGCCCCCATCTTTTCAATTTCTGCCTGTGCCAGGCCCAGCAAATGACTACATGTTCATTATGAATGCAGGATGTCTGCTGCATCTCTGGGCACTGCAGCAATTCTCAGGAAAAAGGGGATGGTGAAATGTCTCTTAAATGACTGTCTTAGATGCTCCATTATAATCTCATTGATTTATAATCTCATTGACTAACCATAAGCCACATGTCCACCCCTTTCTTTACAAAGTGATTTTAGGAAAGTTAATGTTGTAATGTTTTGGATATTGTTTTGGATCTTTTAGTTTTAAGGGTACTATTGAAAATTCTAGTACACATCATAAATAAATGACTGCAAACCAAGAATAATAATGCATGCCTGTAATCCCAGCTACTGAGAAAGCTGAGCCAGAATCACAAGTTGGAGGCCAGCCTTAGCAATTTAATGAGAATCTATCCCACAAAGAGCTGGAGGAGGCTTTTAGGTTAGCTTAGTTGACCTGATGGGCAAACTCAGGCACAGGGAACTGCAGTTTGATCCCCAGCACCACATGCTGCACCAGACCCACCCTTAAGGCAGCCTGAGCCAGCCAAAAAAAAAAAGAATCTTTCAGAAAGAACTGGAGAGCCGGCCAAACAGCTCAGCGGAATAAAGCACCTACAAGCAGGCGCAGAGGCCAGGGGTTCCCCAGGCATGCTAAGAAGACAATGGAGACTAGGTGTGGTGACAAACACTTGTAATCTCAGCTCTTCAGAGGCTGTAAATGAATCACTGTGAGTCTGCACTTGATCTTAGCCAAAAGGCCAAGAATCGATCACTGTGAGTCTGGTCTAGTAGTGAGACTCTGAACACCCTGTAGACACTTCCCTAAAAAAATATAGAAAAAAAAAAAAGTTGGAAATACATACCTAGCAATAGATTACCCCTGGGTTCATCCCCTAGCACTGGTAAGAGAAAAAAAAGATGAAAGTAGAAGAAGTATGTGACTGCAAAGATTGAAAATCCTGTGCAGTGGAGAATGGGGCGCTGTTTTAAATGCATGGTAATTAGATTATGTTTTAGAAGATAGACACTGTGTGTCTGATAGCTGCAGTGGGTAGAGTAGCAGTGGAGATGAAAATGTTTATAGGTAGGAACAGGAGACTAAGAAGCCCAAAAGTGTATAGATGTCAGTGAATGAGATTTAAAGATTGACTCTAGAGACAAGGGGAGAGTTGAAATGTCAGTGATTGCTCAGATTCCTAGTAGAAATAAATGAGTGGTGACACCAGCTGAGATTAATGAACAGATGTGAATCTTTAAGCAGTTACCTTTTTAGACAGAATGAGTTTGTTGACATTTGAGTTTCTTCATGTGTAAATCTTTAGTAACTAATTGGGAAACTAGGATAGATTTGTTGTTCTTACGTGGAAATTTCTAATATATTCACGTAGTTGGCTCTATTAATCTTCTCTTTAATGTCAATAGCTTTTGTGTGGTAGAGAAGGCCTTTTTTATCCCAACTACATAGACATATTTGTCGATTCTTTTTGTACTTCTATGGTTTAAATATTATACATAATATTTTATATAAATATTACATAGTTATAAAATTTTAAATGTTTTATATATTAGGTAAGGAAAAAGGAGAAATGAAGTTTCAGTTACAATATGATAAAAAATTACTACTTGAAATTTTTCTTTTAAAAGCACACTCACATTTTTAATTTTGGAGCTTGAGGGGATTGATACTTTTAAAAAATACTGTTGTTTCCTTCAGAAAATAAAACATCCTCAAATTTTACATTTTATTACACATCAAAATTGAATTAGGTATTTTATGTATTCTGACAGCAGGAAGATGCATTAGCACAACAGGCCTTTGAAGAGGCTCGGAGAAGAACACGTGAATTTGAAGATAGAGACAGGTCTCACCGGGAGGAAATGGAGGTGAGAGTTTCACAGCTGCTGGCAGTAACTGGTTAGTACTTTCCCCAAAACTTCAGGCTGTGTTTGTGATGTCTGCGCATAATTAATGTCTTTTAATACTTTGATTTTATGTTGTACTTCTAAAAAAATTGTACTTGATTATTAGTTTGTATTTATTAAATGCAGTTGCTAGGGCCAGCCAAATAGGTCAGCAGATTAAAGCACCTGCAAGCAGGTGCAGGGGCTGAGGGTTTGATCTCTGGGTCTGCTGTGCTGGCCCCGCCCCCAGGGCATGCTGATAGGGCCATTGAGACTGGGTGTGGTGGTACACACCTAAAATCCCAGTTGAGAGGCTATAAACAGGTATATCACTGAGTCTGATCTAGTAGTGAGATCCTGAACACCCTGTCCCTGTAGAGCCTTTCCTAAAAATACAAAAAATAAATGAATGCAGTCACTCTAAAGAAAAGATGTACATCAACTTATTTAATGATCTCCATAAAAGTCATTTACTACAAAATATATATTTTTTTAATTTATTAATCCAAATGCCTTCTTTTTCTAATTACTTTTCAAAACTATTTGTAAAAGTTACCTTATGTGAACACAAAACATTATTGAAACATTATTTACAACCTTTTTTTTCCAGACAGGGCCATGCTATGTAGTTCCAGAGTCTTGCTATATAGTTCCAGCCCTGTGTAGTCCAGGCTAGCCTCAGATTTATAGCAACCCTCCTGCTTCAGCCTCCTGAATGCTCTGATAATAGGCCTACACCACTACACCTGGCTAGACACTGAAATTTAGTCTTGCCGGCTTTTAAATTTGATGTCTTTATTTCTTACAGAACTGGAGTTTGAACCCAGGGGCTTCACACATACTAAGTAAGAGTACCACCTCTAGCTATACCCCAGCCCTTTTTCTTTTATTTTTGAGACTTGATGCAGTCCTCCTGCCTCAGCCTTCCTACTTTGTAGCCAAGCTAAATTGGATGTCTTTTAATTAATGTGTACATTTAATTTTTTTAACATAAAATTGTACCCTACTTTAAAAATTAATATTTATATTATAGAAATTGCTGAGAAGTACAGATTCGTTCAAAAGTATAGGTTTTTTAAGCATGTATTTGGTACAGGTTCTCACTATGCAGTTTAGACTCAGACATGCACCACCACCGCACCTTAGGTGGCAGGCTCAGCACCCAGGGGCCGGACTGGCATGGCATGTGGTACAGTGAAAAGTACATTCCTGCATGTAGAGGTTATATGCCTGTAATCTGAAGACTGTAGGAAGCTGAGACAAGAGGATCATAGCTTTGAACACAGCCTAGGCAGTTTAGTGACTTAGCAAGACCCTGTCTCATAATAAAAATAATTATGTATTTTTAAAGGTCTAGGAATCTGTGGTCAGTGTGAAGGTCCTGAATTCAATCCCCAGAATTATCTAGAAGTGGGAGGGCTGCAGTATTAGCTTAGTGCTTGAGCACCCTTGGATTCATTCCCAATACACCAAAAAGAAGCTATACTAGAGCCAGCTACAGTGACAGTCCTATCATTACAATACTCTGAGAGGCTAAGGCAGAAGAGTAAATGTTGAAGCCCAACCTGGGCAACTTAGTAATACAGCAAGATCCTGTCTCAAAATACAGAAATCCTGGGTATATACTTCACTGCCAATATCCAGGATTCAACCCCCAGTGCCAACAAAAAACAAACCAAAAGTAGTCATTTTTCAGCTACAGACAGAAAGTAGTTGAACAGTGGTTTCCAGGTGAAGTGGGAATGACTACTTAATGGTTATAGACTTTTACTTTTGCAAAATGAAAAGTTTCTAGCGCGTAGTCATACAACAATGTAAATATAACGCTCCTGAACTGTGCATTTAAAACTTGTTAAGATGGTAAGTTTTATGGTTATATACTTTATAGTTCAAAAATTTAAACATTGATATTAATACTGAGCATTTTTTTTTTTTTTTTTTTGTGGGACCAGGGTTCGAACTCACGACCTTGCACTTGCCCAGCAGGCACTTGTGCCTCGGAGCTATCTCCCCAGCCCCCCTGAGCATTTGTTTTTAAGGACAAAGTTACATATACAGTTATTGATAGTAACATAAAATATGTTACCCTTTTATGTGTACACAGAAACTGGTTGAGAACCCAGGCTTGACCTGCAAATGAGAATCTGACCCTGACTATGCCATTTACTTAGTCATTGTGTATAATTTTACCTTTCTTTGTCTGAGTTTCCTCATCTGTAGAATAGAACAATTGTCACTATCTCATGGGTCATTGTGAGGATTAAAATAAATATATTTCAAAGCACTTTAGAATATGTGCCACCAACTTATTGTTGTTATTACTTCCTTTTGTGTTGTTGCAAATATAGCTATTCAGTATAAATTTAAAACCAAGTCTGAGCTGGGAAGATAGCTGTGTGGCACAAGTGCCTGCCTGACAAGTACAAGGTTGTGAGTTTGAACCCTGGGTCCACCAAAAAAAAAAAAGAAATAGTAATAATTTTTAAAAATGAATGTTTGGGTCAGCTTGAACTGCATGGTGAGACCCTGTCTCAAAAAGGAAAAAAGAAATTAGAAGTGATATTTGTGGACCTGGTTCAGGGACAGGTTCAGATACAAAAATTTGAGTAAGAGATTCCAATTAAGGCTTGAAATAAATGTGTATATGAATGGAAAGCAATCATCAGAAATAAAGAGAGCTGCATGTGTATCAAAAAAAAAAAAAAAGAATATTTGGGCCTGGATGATAGCTCAGTGGAATAAGTGCTTGAGGTCCTGAGTTTGATCCCTGGTACAACAAAAAAATTATAAAATAAAATAAAATCAAGCCTATTTAGTGGTTTAACATATCAGATAAAATTCATTTTAGTGATTGATAAATCCCTTTGTCAACACGTTTATTCAATGAACTGATAGCAACTGAGAATGTCCTAAGACAGAACAGATATCAGAAGGGATATATGTAATATTCTTTTTATTCTTTGAAGCTTTTATAATTCTTATGATTGGACTTCTATGCCATTTCTTTCATTCTATATTTGTAAAACTAGTTTTTAAATGTATATTACAGTGTATGTGTCACCTTATCTTTTGACCCTCTTTGTTCATACTGTTTATACTTTGGCATATAGAATGTACTTTTCCACCTGCTCATCAAGGTGTGGCTTAAGTGTTTCAGGCCCTGGAGCCGGGCGTGGTGCCACACATCTGTAATCCCAGCACTTGGGAGGCTGAGGTAGGAGGATAGGTGTGAGTTTATAGCCCAGCTTGGGCTATAAAAGTGAGCTCAAGGACAGCCCAAACTGCATAGTGAGACCCTGTCTCAAAAAGACAAAAGGAGCTGGCGAGATGGCTCGATAGTCTAAAGCGCCTGCCTAGGCAACCACAGGGACCGCTGTTCGGTCCCTGGTACCACATGCTGTGCCAGCCCCACCCCCAGGGAAGGCTGAGCTGGCCATATATACATACATACATACATACATACATACATACATACATAGAAAATTTAAGGCCCTTCCCCAGTCTTCTTGATTGTAATTAGCTCTTCCACTTTGTATTTTTCATAACAATTAGTTTTATTAGTACTAATGAAAACTGTTGAAACAACTATAAACTTGACTGTGCTCTACTTTGTTAAGATCCCGTAAGATGGAACCTCTTATTTTTGTGTCCCCTCACATTATCTACCACAGTGTTTTTACACTTTGATTGGTTGTTATCCACATGTGCATCTTCTAGTAGGTTTCTGTCCTGTTGTATGCCTATTATAGATTATAGTATATCCTGTGGGATAAAGTAGATAACACCTATCAATGATCTCTGCAAAAATCTTAAGTTTACAATTTTTTGGCTTATGTTAAGTACTAACGTAGTAAGTCCCAGTATATCGTCCTAGAAGTATAGAGATAAAATGCATGGCTTCTAGACTGAGCATGATAGCACAAACCTGCAGTCCCAGAACTTAGGAGGGTAAAGTACAAGGATTACAATGAATTCAAGACCAGCCTGAACTCATACACATAGCAAGACCCTGTCTCTTTTTTTTTTTTTTTTTTTTTTTTTTTTTTTTTTTTTTTTTTTTTTTCTTTTTTCTTGTACAGGGTCTCACTACTGACTGGTAGCGATCCTCCTCCTTGTACCTCCTGAATGCTAGGATTACAGGCGTGCGCCACCATGCCTGGTCTCTATCGCAGGCACAACATGCTCAAGAGCGGGACTGTCATGGCAGGCAGGGCCAGGAACCGAACCCTGGCCCCTGCACTTCCCTAAGCAAGTGCTTAATCCACTGAGCTATACTGCCGGCCCTACGACCCTGTCTCAAAGCAAAAACAAACAAAATACATGACTTCTGTCTTTGAGCATCTGTCAGTTTGGAGGGAAAAATGGTTGTGTACATAGGAAATTGTAATGTCCTTTGAGTAGTCACTGTATATAATGAAGGCTCAATGGGAAACAGTGGCTGGTATGGAAAGGGGTGCATAAATCTGCCTCTGCTTGGGAGGTTTAGTGGAGAATATCATTGGCAGGAATTTGAAGGAAGAGTGTGGTTTGCCAGCTAGATAGCTAGAGAAAGCTTTATGGGCAAAAGCAGCAGACACAATGGAGTATGGCAACTTAGCAAGTCAGAGAACATGGTCAGTCATTCTGGAACAAGTTAAGATGGCCTTAAATGAATGTTTCTTTTTTTTTTTTTTTGTCTTTTTGAGACAAGGTCTCACTATGCAGTTCAGGCTGGCCTTGAGCTCACTTTTGTAGCCCAGGCTGGTCTCGAACTCATACTGATCCTCCTGCCTCAGCCTCCCAAGTGCTGGGATTACAGGTATGCACCACCATGCCCAGCTTAAATGAATGTTTCTGAAGAGAAACTGACAATAAGGCCATTGGTTAGGATTTTTAAATACGTTTTACTTTGAAAATTAGAGATTAATTGACAAAAAATTGTCAGTTTTATTTTTTTTCTTTTTTTTCTTTTTTTTTTTTTTTTTTTTTTTTTTTTTTTT
>PVJA010042117.1:0-17502 GCA_004027025.1 Myocastor coypus | reverse complement strand
TCTTTTTTGAGACAGGGTCTCACTATGCAGCTCAGGCTGGCCTTGAGCTCACTTTTGTAGCCCTGGCTGGTCTCGAACTCGCACCGATCCTCCTGCCTCAGCCTCCCGAGTGCTGTGATTACAGGCGTGCGCCACCACGCCCAGCCCCAATATCCAAATCTTGGAAGCAACCAAAATGCCCATCACCTGAGGAATGGATGAAAAAGATCTGGTATTTTTATATAATGGAGAATTACTCAGCTATAAAGGAAGACAAACTCACAGCTTTCGTAGGTAAGTGGATGTAACTAGAGGCTATACTCATAAGTGAAATAAACCAGACCCACATGTGTAAATACCATATTGTCTCTCTAGTATAAGGCCCCAAAATAAATAAAATCTGAAAGTTATATCAGATATAGTAAAACAAAAAGAACTGGAACTTAAGGATAAAATATTGAAGAAAAGAGAAAGTATAAATGATAGGAGAAAAAGGTAGGGGGAAAATATGCAAGTATATATACTGGATGGCTGAGATGATTGTACTAAGATATTCCATTAGTTTTTAGGAAATAGCAGCTAATATGTAGAATTTTCACTCAACTCATTCTGTATGCTGATATCTGCATCTACACAACTGCATTGAGGACATCAAAGTATAGTAAAAAACACATGCTTGAAAGCTTGTCATTTTGGTCTTCTGTGCATGATTTCTAATGTAACAATTATTATCACATCATAATTATTAAATTATTAAAATTTAAAGTAATTTTTCAAAAATGTTAAGCAAAGAAAAAAGAGACAAAAACAAGGAAATTATGGTTTCTTAAGAGCAAGAGGTAATATTCAATCATATACCCAATTTTAAATAACTATGTCAATCTAACTGATTTGATGATAAAAATAGACAATATATCCAGCATTGTTAATCAGCTATTTTGCTTTAAAAATTTATAACACGCATATTGTTATATGTTACCCTATTTCCATCTTTGTTTCTGAGTTTTGTTCTTCCTTTTGTTTTTACTCTTTGAAATAAAATAAAACTTAATTTAAAACATAAAAAAATTCACTTTAAGTGTTTTGTATAAATTGATGTCACACAACAAGGCATTAGGGCCCATAAACACCTCTGATAAATAATTGAACTCTCTCCCATATGCCTAATACACCTGTGACTTGGAAAACAGTGGTTAGGGTATTTATTAATTTAATATCTAGACTAAAATTATCCTGGAGGCTATTCAAGAAGAGTGAAAATTTCTGCAAAGAATAAAGAATTTAAAGCTTTAGCTTCTAGGGCCAGCGGTATAGCTCAGCAGATTAAGCACTTGCTTAGGGATGCGCAGGGACCAGGGCTCAGTTACTGGCCACACCTGCCACGCCTCCTGCTCTGGAGCACACTGAGCCTGTGATGGAGTCGGGGCGTGGTGGTGCGCCTGTAATCCCAGCACTTGGGAGGTACAAGCAGCAGGATCACTATTGAGTGAGTAGTGAGACCCTGTACAAATAAAAATAGACAGAAAAACGACAAAAAAAAAAAAAAAAGAACGCTCTAGCTTCTACCATGGAAAACAACAAAATCTCAAATAACTTGAGAAATGCTGAGTAGTATTCTTTGAAATATCAGAAGAAGGTGGCTTGTCATTTTCTTTAGCTAATCAATGTAGGAATAGCAGATAAAAAGGATTCTCTTAGGTAAAGATAGAAAAATTAGGTTAATGTAAATTTCTTGATAACAGACTAATCTTGTATGTCTTAAAGAAGGCAGAAGGAATAAATATGTGCTTGGAAAAAGTGTAACTCTCTCAAAGTAAACGTGTAAACCATCACTTTGAGGAACAATTGCATAATTTATAAATATTTTGTATCATTAGTAATATAGAAAGATTATACTAAGGCTACTTGCAGAGTCTTAAAACTTCCTGGTACTAACCACAAGTATGTTATATGTATGAACTGAGGCATATCACATTTTAGAAACAACATAGAAAGTTGTTGAGCTCTTTGTTTTGTTTTTAGCAGTATAGGCTGCTTAGATAATCTAATGTAAGTAGCTCAGGATCCATGCAACTAAAGTATTCCTAGAGTAGGACTTTTTTTTTGTTCTCTGAGGATGCCTTTAGGGCATTCTGGGTGAGGGCTGTTGAACTGGTGATTGAACCCCAGTCCCCTGCACTTGACTGCATTTGCCTGGGCCAGAGCTTAAACAACTGAGCTAACCTGCAGGCCCCTAAAGTAGTCCTAGAAAGATGGGTAATGGGTGAGATTAATGGCACAAACTAGAATGACAGAATAGGTCCATTACCCACACAGAATTCTTGTTTTGCTAAATTGTAATTTATAAGTGCCTACTCTACCAGGTATTTTGCCTAGGAAGGATAGTTCCATGGCACAAGTGCCTCCCTGAAAGCAAAAGGTCATGAGTTCGTACCCTGGTCCCACAAAAAAAAAAATCTACTAGGCATTTTGAAGAAACAAAAACAACCAAAGTAGAATAAACGAGCTACTATGAGTTTTAAATAACTGGAGAACAAGAAATACCATTACATATCCAAAAAAAAGATTATAAGGAACATTATGAATGTCATAACTCAAATCATGGATAATGATTTTCAACAAACTGAACTATTAAGAGCTCTAAAATACATTATCTTAAGATCAAGGAATATGGAAATAAAACTTTTATTTCTTTCCTTCAAACAAACTAATTCCAAGAATTCCAATTCTAGTTTCAAGGAATAAAAGCTAATTTTTGTCTTTCTTTGAAATTCTCTATAAAGCATAGCAAGTGCATATTGTTATTCTCTAGGCAATTGAAATGGAAGCTGAACTATCCTTTGAGATTCTGACCCTGTTATGACGGAGATTTTTAGGCATTATGACCTGAGTGACATGCCACGTCTCCTTTCACTAAATATCCTGATACTGCCTGGAAAAAGAAGAGTTGTTTCAGAATCTTGCCACTACAGATAAAGTTAACTTAGAAGAGATGTAAATACTTAATTTTACTGAATGAAATTTTAATGGAAGATTTAAAGTTGAAGAGTACCTCAAAATCTATCTTTGACAGGTTTATAGAATATAATGAAAAATTGATTTAATTTCTTGTACAAGTCAATACCATATGCCTTAACAATAAACACTTTCTTCAATTAAACTTGATTATTATCTAGGCCAGCCTGATAGCTCAGTCAACAAAACACCTGCTTGGGCAGAGTGTAGTGCCTGGGATTCCTTCTCTGGCCTGCTGTGCTGGCCCCGACTTCCAGGGAGCACTGAGATTGGGAGTGGTGGTGCCTAACTGTAATCGCAGCACTTGCAAGTCTGTAAACAGGAGAATGAGAGACGGATGTATATAATGAGACCCTGAACACCCTTTAGACTCTGCCCTAGGTACAGAAAAAAGTTATCTTATTAAATACAGTTTAGTTTTCATACCATGCTTTTCTATTATGCCTATTAAGATCTGAGATATTAGCAAATTATGACATATTTAATGGGTTTCCGCAAGATGATAAAGGGTTTATAAACCATGCTGTGATATAGACTGGTGAAGGAGCTGAGATTTGAATTTGAGGAAGAAATATTTAGAGCTGTGATAATTACTTGCAAATATTTACAAATATAGATGCATGCAAGGCAAAATAAACCAATTTATTCCCTATGGCCCAAAGGACTAGAGCTGATTTTTTTTTTTTTGTCTTTTTGAGACAGGGTCTCGCTATGCAGTTGAGGCTGGCCTTGAGCTCACTTTTGTAGCCAGGCTGGTCTCGAACTCGCACTGATCCTCCTGCCTCAGCCTCCCAAGTGCTGGGATTACAGGCATGCGCCACCACGCCCGGCTTAGAGCCGATTTTAAATAGGGAGAAGTCACCAGAACACACATTAAAGCTTAATTTTTAAAATCCTTTGATATTAAGTTGACCAAAGGGGCAGATTTTAGTTCAAGAGGCAATCTTTACTTTGTTATTCATTGAATTCATATATGACATGAGAAATCTCTGAAAATGATGCTATAGTTATAGTTCCAATACAGCAGTAATATATGGGAGTGAATTTATATAAACCCGTAAGAATTAAGACACCTGAAATTTAGGAACTGTCTACCAGACCTTCGCCAGCTATAATCATTTTCTGAACAGCTATTCTGCACATAAGCAAATGAAGTTTATAAAGGATTTAAGTATCTTAGACTATATTAGTCTGTGTCAATACTCATCAATATGTTTTTTGACAAAATACTAAAACGGCATATTTAGATGTTGTTTCCCTGTCAAACATACTATAAATGCATAGACATCATTCAGTTTACTAAAATACTAACATAAGCTCTCATTTTCTGAGTAATCTTTCATTGCACATTAAAATAAGAGAAATAATAAAAATATAGCATCATTTCTATAAACCACTCTAGATATAACTATCAGTCTGGAGATCTACCTACTTATTTATCTGAGAGAAGTGGTTGGAAAACTATACACTGAACATTAATCAGTGCTAACTTTGACTTGTAGGAATACAGATGATTATTTTTGTTGCTTATTTTTATCTTCCAATTTTTGTAAAACAAGCACTTCTAGCATAATAATTGCATTTTCTGAACTTAAGTATTATAGGAGTCAGACTGCTAGTGTACAATATATGAATGAGCCAGGGCATAAGAAAGGAAGAAAGAGTGTTAATTTATAAAACTCAGGAATGTATTTTCTTTGAAAATAGAATGGCTCCTACCTCCTAGATGCCACTGACATGAGAAACTGAAGAAAAGCATAAAAACTTTCATGGTAATTTTTCATGTTGAAATGCTTGCAACTAGTGTGATTTTTCAAAACGTGAGAGATGAAAAGTTTGTGTGTGAACATACACATGGTCATGTTATCACTTTTGAAATCACACACACATGCACACACACACACACACACACACACACACACACACACATCTTTGATGGGTTTCCCAAAAATGATGAAGCATTTACAAACCATGCTATAGGTACATACTGGTGAAGGATGAGAGGTTGGAATGTAGAAAATACGTTGAAAATTTCACTTAGAAAACAGTTTGAAAGTATTATCACCAATCATGAACACTGAATTCTTAATTTAAGTTTCAGAATATTATAAACTTGATGGGGTAGTACAGTAAAAAAAAAATCATGTAAGAACTATGCTCACCATTCTTAATTTTGTCAAATTGATTGGTTTGCGAGTTGGTTCGGTCTTTAAGGAAGCACATATCAGAGTGTGTCTGGATGGGCCACGAGACAAGTCACTGGGGACTGCATCGCCTTCCTTACTCTATTGCTGTAGCTTTGTTCCCTGGCTCTGCTTCACAGACATTATAAACCAAGCACCTTTGCTCTAGCTCACATTTCTGCCATGGATTTTCTGCCTCGGAGCCAGAAGACCATACACTGAATATTTCGAATCTATGACACAAATGAAACCTTTCAACCTTTAAGATTTGGAAGCTGGTCACTGTAGCCCAGCTATAGGAAAGTTGATAAATAGAACCCTGAATTATAGCAATATTAAATTGGAATCATTAAAGTCATATTTCCAGTATAATAGGATTGGATTCTAGAAAAGATTATCCTACATTGAAAGCTTACAATCTTACCTGTCCCTTTAGAGATAAGAAAATTTTATGGTAGGCATGATAGACAAGGATCTAGGATTACTTGTATTTGGTTGTAATTCTACCTTAGTTATCACTCTCATGACTATGAGAAAAATGTTACTTTACTTCACTGAGACTAATTTTTTCTAACTTTAAAAACGAAAATAGTAATGGTGACTATATATTAGGATAATTATAAAAACTAAATGCTTGACACAGGAACAAATAAAAATGCCAACTAGTATTACTGTTATTATCATCATATTACATATTATCTTTTCTGATTGAGGATGAAATAGGATCTCAGGATGATGGACAAGAAAATCACAATCAATGCCAAAAGTATACCGAGGGAGAAAGGAACAATGCAGACCAGTCATCATATAGGCATTGAATCTAAATCACCCTAGAAGCTGTTGATTCTCTGAAAGCGTCTGTGAAATCTGTTTGATTACATTTTTATATGCAAAATTATGGTTAATTGAGATTTATAAGTTTAAATATTGTTTGTTTTAAACTATTAGATTGTTATAGAAAAATGCAGTTTATAAATAACAAAAAATTGTTTCTCATAAGTTCTGGAGGCTGTAAATGCTAAAATCATGGTGCCTACAGATTTGGTGGCTGTTTGAGACCCATTTTCAGATCCACAGATGCCATCTTACTGTGTTCTCTGATGATGGAGCTCTCTGAGAGTACTAATTCCTTTCATGAGCATTCTGCTCACAATAAGGAATAAGTTTAAACCCATGTACTTGTGGTGGATGCAAATGTACCAATTCTATACTTGACAATACAGCATTGATTAATCAAGAGTCTATTAATGAAGGGGGTGAAAATATACTACTTTTGCATAAGCATTACTTTGATATGAAGGCAATTTAAAATAACAGAAAAGAATCTCTGTCATGTCCCTCTCTGCTTAAAAACAAGCAAAAAATTTTCCTTTATAATGATAACCTCACTCTTCCTTCACACATCAGGAAAAAGATACATCTGCTTAAACACACTATAGGGAGTCCTCATCTTCTATTAATTTTTCCTCTATATTTAACGTGCCATAATGTGTCATTCCCATAAAGTAAGTCATTTTCCTTTCCACTTTCCTGTCTTCATAGCTCACTACACTTTGTTATGTTATATAAACTCAAGCTTAACCACTATTTTGTTTATTCATTTATTTTTACTTCTGTTTTCACTTCTGGATCATGAAACTCCCGTGTACATGAAACAAAATTTTCATCCTGTTCATCTATCTTTTATTAATTTACATCTTTTATTTAGTTTAATGACTAAGGGAGTATAAAAAGATATCACTTATGTTCCCTGCACTGTTTGATGATGTTTGAATGCAAATTCATTAGCCCAGAAAGAAGCAAAATGTCACGTTTATACAAGTGCATTTGGTTCTGACTCTTAAGTCTGTAACTCATCTTGAAAAAAATGTGACTATTTTAGTGCCATAAATCATAGCAATTATTAATGCATAAAATATTCATTTTAATTTATTATCACCACTAGCTTGACTGTTTATTATGTTTATGTCAACTAGAGACACTTTCTGGAAGATTCAGTACATAGTGATAAGTGCAAGATCATTTACTGCTGAAGATTAAACCTGTGATTTCATGAAGGGTAGAGTTTACAATTGAAATTTCTACATTCTCAAGCTAGAAAGAGCCAAAGAATTAGATATCCATGTGGTATATAACCATCAAAATGGCTGAATATGTCCTAAAACTTTACTAGTTTAATTAAGAGAATTATATAATCCCATTAACCTACTATAAAATAAAAGTTTTAGTTTGGAATAAAAGTAGTCTTTTTCCTTTAAATTAAATAGAACTCTTGAAAAGTGGCTGTGGGCTTTATTGTACTGAATTATAAAGCAAAAGTCACCCATTCACCTTTACATTTTCAAATGAACAACAAAGACCAGAAAATAATGAAAATGATGCAAACAGGGAAAGCATTTGTTTTGCATAAGCTAAAACAAAGATGCCAAGTACATGTGTTATTTATGAGCTGAAAAGCTTTAAAAATATTCTGAAGATCAATGAGAATCTTACATAATTGTTTTGAACTGATGACTGTATGCCTTGTGATAAAAATTCAACAAATTACATTAATATTTAGCAATCAGTAGAATAATTACATATTCAGTAAATGGCTGAAGTGTTCAAAGTGCAGATAGAGTAGATGGTACCACATAAGAGGCCCAGGTAGGAAATATAAATCTTATTTGAGCTTATTTATTTTGTTACATTAAAGTATGTGTCTAAAAAGCAAAGGGATAAGGAGAGTCACCTCCAGAAAAAATATTCTCTCAGGCTTTCACAGAGAGCAATCTGGTCAAGCAATCGCTGTGACTCATCCCGATGTCTGACACTGACAGCAGTTCTACAAAGCACTATACATGGTTTCAAGGTAAATACTCAGGGGATTTGACTGACCTTGGGTGATACAAAAGTTAAATGTCTTGTTATACAGGTCTTGCTTTAACTTGCCCTTAACCACCTAGCAGAAAATTTTAACCATGAGGCATAAAAAGTAAATCTAGATTAGTACGCTGAACTGTAAAATGCATAAACCAACAGCCTCCAACATTGCCAGTTCTGCCAATAACACACTACTGTTATGGAATATTGGACTATGTATACAACTACTTGCTTTTAGTTTAGTGAGAAGAAATTCTTGTATGAATAATGATTAGAAAAATTATCATGTCTGCATACTGTACTCTGAATAACTACTGCGAAGACAAAAATATTTATTACATTAATCATTGCGGCTGTACTACTAACATGGTTTGAAATTGTCTCATTGCTATTTCTTAATAAAAGTGATAAAAAAGTGAACCAAATTTTTAATATGAGGAAAAATCTTATAGAGACTTTAAACAAAGACAGAATATTTGTCCTGCTGCAGCACAGATCAATAGTTAAAATTCTGGAAAAGTGAAAAGCTCAAAGAAATTTAACTCCAGCTTTCATTGAAGGCCTATCACAGGGAGACTTGAGTGAGTGATAGTATGAGGCAGAGCTTAGTGGCTTAAAATATTACACATTTATTATCTCATGAGTCAGGAGTCAGGCCCAGATTAGTTGGGTATGCTGCTCCCAGGGCTTTCCAGGCTGTAGTCTACATGTGTTCTGGAGCTGCAGTATCAAATTTGACATGAGAAACAACTCCTTATGAAGCCATTTTTTCAAGAATTTTTCTCATGTGTCATAAGACGGAATGTCCACTTTCTTAGTGGCTATCATCCAGAGGCTTCTCTGTAATCCCACAAGGTACAAAGTATTGCTTCTGATGTGTCCCTTTTCATAGGCCTTCTAAAATTATAGCAGCATTGTTTCTTCATAAAAGGTAGTGGAATTAACATCATACTCCAGTCCACTAAGACATGCCTCACTTATGTAACTGTATGATGCTGAAGTGGTAACCTATCTATCATTATTGACATATGCTTTTTTTTTGCCTTTTAGAGACAAGGTCTCACTATGAAGTTCAGGCTGGTCTTCAACTAACTGTGTAGCCCAGGCTGGCCTTGAACTCATAGCAATAAGTCTTCTTCAGCTTTACCAGTGCTAGGATTGAAGGTGTGAGCCAACACGCTTCGCAGAAATATTCTTTTGCTAAGAAGCATGTCTTGGATGTGCACATAGACAATGAGAAAGGATTGCAAAGAGGCCTGAACTAAAACGTTAAGAAATCTTTGAGATTCTTGTCATTCAATCAATTTTTCCTACCTCCCTTGGGACTCTATATTGTTCTCTCTCTCTCTCTCTCTCTCTCTCTCTCTCTCTCTCTCTCTCTCTCTCTCTCTCTTTTACTAAATGAAGTCTGAAGTCTATCTTTAGTTAAAAATGAGACGTATTAGATATTAGTTTTACACTACCTTTACTTTATTTCTCCGACTGATATGATTTTTTGTTTGATAAACTCTACATGTACTACAGGTAGAAGTTCATGTACAACACCTTCTGTGATTATTTAGTTGCCATATACAAGTGACATCATATGGCATTAGGTTCTTTGTTCATGGCTTATTTCCCTTAATATAATGTTCTCTTAACTCATTCATATTACCACAAAGAACAGAATGTTCCTTTTTGTGTTTTGATTCAGTGTTCTAATATATATATATAATGAAATACATATATATATAATGAAATATACATATATATTTCATTCAGCCAGAAGATATTTTAAATATGTCAATATCTATAACGATCAAATAAAAGCAAATTAAAACCACAATAAGAGATATTGCTTGACACCTTTTAAGTTGTCTATTATCAAAAAAAATGAAAACTAGCTACCAATGGAAAAGGTTGTGAAGCAAATAATACCTTCCCCTGTCCTACAAAAAAAAAATACCTTTGTACACTGCTACACATTAGTACAGCTATTTTGAAAACAGTATGGAGATTCCTAAAGTAATTCAAAATAGATTTATCATGTGATTCTTGTTTTTTACTAACCATAATATTAAAAAGCAATGCATTTTAAAAATTAAAAATGGACATCAACACAAAATTTATTAGATAGTAAAAATATGTGTGAATATAAAACACTAAGTCAAAATTATAAAACAAACATGAAGAGCAGCAAAGGTGTCAGTCTGAAGCCAACAATTACAACGTGCCTCAACATTTCAACTGCCGCCTCAGCTATTCTCATAAGGGGCCTGTGTAACAACTGCTATATGATCTCATCTCCATCCATGTACATGCATTTTTACAATGCAGATAGTTTGGATTCAGAGAAACAAGAATATTCTTTTTTTAAAGAATATTCTTGAATAAATTTGAAATATACCTCACCACAAGAGCAAAAACTAAATTTTTCATGATAAAGTTTAATGGTTTCAATTTGATTAAACAGGGAGCAACACAGGCAATTAGTAAAGGACCCTTCCAGTTGTTTGTGTAGGTCATGAAAGCATGAATTTGGTTATATATAAATATATGATCCCTCATCCTTCCTTTCTGACACTGATCTGTTTGCCCAGCCATCATGAAGTAAGCATTTTTACCTACGACACCCTTCTTCCATTTTCCTTTGCCTCAAAATCTGCTGAATATTGACTGAGCCAAACCATGAACCACTGTTTCTTTCTTTAAACTGTGACTGTTATCCATTGTGCTACTGACTACAAAACTAATAAATCATTATATCTACACTTAAGTTACACTGTCTTAACTTTTCTGTGGTAAACATCTATACTCAGTAAAATCATAACCTCTAACTTGTGTATTTCAGAAAACTTTGTATGAATTCAACAATCAATATTTCCACTGATTTAAATGTATAGCATTTATATTATTTGTCTAAATACGTTAAGAAATATAAAACAATTACTGAAGGTAATCTATGCCCAATATTATAAAGTGTATTGTATTAAAAATAATGTGGTTTAAATATAAAAATATTATCATGATGATAATGAAAATATCATTAGATATCAATTAGTGAATATTTATTACTTCCAAGACTCTTAGTTGAATTACAGTGTAATGACAATACCTGCCCTTTCTTTAATATACTCTACCAGGTACTATTTTAATTACATTAAATATATTACTTCATGTAATCTTCATTATCACCTTGTGAAGTTGGTGTTTGATAATATTTTATCTTAGAGACAGAGAAACAAAGGCTGTAGAAGTTACATAACTCTCTGAAGGTCATGTACTTGAACTGGTGAAGTCAGGATTTAGATCAAGGTCTACTGACCCACAAAACTATGGTCTGTCAGTGAGTCAGTCGGTCAATCAATCGGTTGTTCAGTCTGTCTGTCCAACTGTCTTTCAGTCTGTCTGTCTGTCTGTCTGTCTGTCTCTCTATCTACTTGTCTATCTTTATATCTGTATATTATGGCCTATGGTGCCGAAATATGTCATATTTCCAAATATACTTCAGTTTTAATAAGTAGTTGTTAGTAATCTGTCAAGATTCAAACATTAATGTTGAGGTTATAATTGCAAAGACATTCTTTTTTTTTTTCTTTTCTCTCACTCATGTCATCTAGTATATTGTGATGTCCTAGGGAGTCTGATATAGTAATCAGAGAAGAGCACTCACTTAACACTGAGAAGCTACAGAAGGCTTCTTTTTGGACATGCCACAAAGAATTTAACAGGACTTTTGGCACTGTTCTCTTTAGTGTACAATGAACCACCACTCAGACAGTTTACTTAAAAGAGAATCACTAATTTTATGGGTTATTTTATTGAAAAATTCAGGTATCATAGAACATACAAATATGCTTAGACAAGCAGACAGCCTAGAAACCATTATATGTGGTATGAAGGGTTTGTGGCTGCTATTCCAGTATGTCCTGAATGTTGAAAAAGATGAACATGGGGACCTGTGGCTTAGCTCAGTTATTTAAGCACCTGCTCAGGCAAATGTCATCAGGTGCAGGGGACCAGGGTTTTGAGCCCCAGCTTCACATACCTTACCCAACCCACTCTTAGGCAGCCTGAGCCAGCCCTCCCCCCAAAAAATCCTTCTCATCCTTTAGAGCCAACCTGATAGCTCAGCAGACAAAAGGCCTGCTTAGGCAGAGCACAGTGGACAAGGTTTGATCTCTGGTGTGTCCTGCCAGCCCTGACCCCCGGGATGCACTGAGATGGAGATTGAGCTTGGGCATGCTGGTGCACACCTGTAATCCCAGCACTTTGAGAGGCTGAAAACAGAAGAATCATCACAAATCTGAACTATGTAATGAGACCCTGTAAACCCTGTATCCCCTGTCCTAAATGCATAAAAGATAAAAAAAAATAAAAAAGTAAAAATATGAAAAAGATTAATATGAAGTTCAAACATGTCTTCTCAATGAATACAATCCTCCACTGAATTTACTTTTTGGTGGTTAATGTAAAATACTTGCTCTCAGAATTAAAAATAATCAGACTCCCCAGATTTATAACCTAAACCAAAAATGGGCATCTGAGATGAACATGCATTTTTCAGATGAAAAATAACAAACAGCAAGCAAATATATGAAAAAATGTTCAATATACTTGGTCATTTGAGAAATGAAAGTTAGAACAACACTGAGGTTTCATTTTTCTCCAGAAAGAATGGTTATCATCAAGATATCAGCCACTAACAAATGCTGGAGGGGTTACAGAGGAAAAGGAACAATTCTTCGCTGTTGGTGGGAGTGCAGATTGGTACAACCACTGTAAAAATCAGTGTGGAGATTCCTCAATAAAGTAGAGTCGGAGATCTCATCTATTCCAGCTATTTTCCTCCTGGATATTTTTCCAGAAGAACTGAAAACATCATACCACAATAGTATATGTGCACCCGTGTTTATAGCAGCACAATTTGTCATAGCTAAATCTTGGAATGGATACAAATGCCCATCAGCTGAGGTATGGAAAAAGATGTGGAATTTTTACACAACAGAGTATTATTTGGCTACGAAAAAAAGATACATTTAGCCAGACATAGTGGCATATGCCTGCAATCCCAGCACTTGTGACGCTGAGGCAGGAGGATCGGTGTGAGTTCGAGACCAGCCTCAGCTACAAAAGTGAGCGCAAGGCCAGCCTGAACTGCATAGAGAGACTCTGTATCAAAAAGGACAAAAAATGATAAATTTGAGTCTTTTTTCAGTAAATGGATACAACTAGACACCATACTTCTAAGTAAAATAAATCAGACCTGCATGTACAAACATTGTATTGTCTCCTTAGTGTGAAAACTTGAAAAAGAAAATAAAATTTGAAGGGTACAATAGACACTGGGAAGAAGATGGTAGCCTATTTAAAAAGAAGAAATTACTAAGATGAGGGAAATACCAGAGAGGGAGTGGGCGAAATAGATACATCTATGTATGTAAACAGGATAGTTTGGAAAACTGTACTGTGAATTTCTGCTGGTCTATGGAAAGGAGAAGATAATGCTTAATTTGTTTTGTCTCTTTTTCAATTGTTTGTCCTTTTTCTCTTCTTAATTTCTTTTTTAGAAAATATTTTATTTTATTTTTTTTTCAAATTTAATTTCATTTTTTTTTCTTGTTTCAGAACTTTTGTTTGTTTATTTATTTATTTATTTATTTTTATGACTGGCTCAACCTGCCCTCAGGGCAGGGCTGGTGCAGCATGTGGTGCCAGGGATTGGACTGCGGTCCCTGCAGCCACCTAAGCTTTCCTAAGCAGTGGCTTTAGACCACTGAGCCATCCTGCTGGGCTCCTTAATTTCTTATATATTTCTTTCTTCTTCCAATTTTGCATGCATATATCTGGATATATGAACAACTAGTTGAAAGATGACAGGATGCAATAGAGCCAATACTGTAAAATTCATATTATTTTTGTTAAGTGAAATTCAGTATCACTTGTAAATTTCTGTTATAATTTCAATTTGTGCTCTCTTTAAAAAAATAAAAAGCATTTGCTTTCAGTGTGAAGTTGTCACCCTAACCCCTAACAATAGCTTGCTAGAAAATTAAACTTGACTTTAGTCCCAAGAAACAAACAACAGTGGGGGTAGGGGTGGGACTAGGAGAGAGGGAGAAAAGGAGATGGTAAGAGAAAGAGACAGAGATAGAGAGACAGAGAGAGACAGATACAGAGACAAAGACAGAGACAGAGAGACACAGAGACAGAGACAGAGACAGAGACAGAGAGACATGGAGACAGAGACAGAGATAGCAACAGAGAGACAGAGACTGACAGACAGAGAGACAGACACACACACAGACAGACAAAGACAGAGACCAGATTTCGTTTATATTTTTATATTTTTATTCCAGAAAAAAAGTAACAGAACCCTATTTTGAAAATCATTAATTCCCTAAGGAGGCCAGAGGAGAGTTCTTAATTTAAGTCAAAAAAGTCAGGATATTTTATGGGAAGAAACCTAAAATACAAGGTTAAATGCAATCAGTACTAGTTTTAATCAGAAGTCCTTATGTGTACAACCCATTTGATTAGGCTTCACCCAGGTCTATTAAAAACATTCATTGTATGATTTTCTCGGTTGAATACTGTTTTCTGGACTTTAAGATATAGAATAGGTTAATCATGTATTTACCAGTAATGTATAATATGTATATAATACAGGGATATTCAGGGAAATTCATAAATCAAATCAAGAAAACTATAAAGGAATGGAAGCCCCAATAATATAAGAAAAGGTGTAAAATGAAAGTCTCATTCATATAGCATGTATTTATTATATGGCAGAGCCAAGGGATAGACTATAGTGCTGAGCATAAGAGATGTTACCCATGCTCTCTTCATTCATGTAGTCCAGATAAAAGGAAAATAATTAAACAAGATATACAATGTTGTGAGTGCTATTTTTTTTTTTTTTGTCTTTTTGAGACAGGGTCTCACTATGCAGTTGAGGCTGGCCTTGAGCTCACTTCTGTAGCCCAGGCTGGTCTCGAACTCACAGCGATCCTCCTGCCCCAGCCTCCCGAGTGCTGGGATTACAGGCATGCGCCACCACGCCCGGCTATGAGTGCTATATTAAGAGGGAAATATTCTGCCATAGGACACTAAGTTAAAACTTTGGGCCAAAAGAATGTTTCCTAGAAGGAGAGTGTTCTGCCTGACATAACCAGCATGTACAATCAACCGGAGAACTGAGAGGAAGTTGAAGTCAGCAAAAAAACATGAAACAGTGGTAAACATGCATTTATGGAATCAAAAGTTCAAAAAAGGGGGCAGGGCTATTACTCAGCAACAGAGCATCTGCGTTGTAAGTGCAAGGTCCTAAGTTCGATTATCAACACACCCTCTAGAAAAAAGAATAGTAAAAAAAATTCAACAAAGCTGAAGAGAAGCCTGGAAAGAAGAAAAACAACAACAACAACAACAAAATAAGGCTGGAACAATGGGCCTACATAGTACATATTTTGCATAACATATTACTGATTCTAAGAGTTATCTTGGTTGTACAAGGAAAGGTAATATATGTAAAAGTAGCTTCTGGGAAGAGTACGGACTGACTGCAAGGAGAACAAGGAGACCTAGGGTTCTCTGTGCTGAATTTCAGCAAAAGGATTAAAGTGCATATTTTCAGGGTAAATTTTGGAGATATAGATGACAATGTTTTATGATTTATTAGGTATTGGTGCAGAGTGGTGTGTTATGATTTCAAGGTCTGTAGCTTGAGTAATAGTGTAGATGATAATGTTATTTAATGAGATGAAGTGCAAAAATATATATAGAAGTCATATGTGATGACAGCCTTGCAAAGATATGATATATGAATATGCTGGATTAGTTATGTTTCTCATTGCTGAGAGAAACATCTTTCACCCTAAGTTAAAGGAAGAAAGGTTTATTAGGATCATATTTAATAGAGGCTTCAGTTCACATGACTCTAAGGCATGATGGCATGACAGAGGGGAACCTCAGAGGAAAAACTGTTCATGACAGGCAACAGGTAGTCAGCAGTAAATCATAAACAACAAATAGCAACACTCCTTCTGTCCCTATATATTCTAAATAGCCTATGTGTCCTTTGGCCAGGTAGCATGCAACCAGAACTTTGACAAACTGATCCGTGCATTAATTTAGTAATCACATACCACAGATGCAGCCAGTTCTGAGAAGTCATAGCTTGAGGATTTGGTGGGACAACTTGATGTAAGCCAGAAGATATACAGTATAAATTTCAAAGAAAACAATAAAGAAAAGTACTACATCTAAAAGAGAAGTATTGTAAAAGAGCCAGCACTTTTGCTTGGTGGTTATGAAAGAATATAAGGTTCACTGAAGGAAAGCAAATGATCATCAATAATTGCAACACAGAAATTCTTTTTGGGTCTGTTGCCAATGAAAATGCAAAGACATAGTGTGCATTAAAGTGTAGAGAACTTTCTTCAAGGCAATAGAAATGCCCATCAACTAAAGCAGTGGTTCTCAACCTTTCTAATGCCATGAACCCACAATAATTTTGGTGGCTACTTCAAAACTGTAATTTTGCTACAGTTATCATTCAGAATGTCCTTAGGAAATACCTCTGTTTTGGTTGCCGGGGATGTGACTCACAGGTTGAGAATCACTGAACTAAAGTAAGGATAAAGAAGATATATCTTTACACAATGGAATATTATTCAGTGAAATGTAGAGCACTTTGAATATCATAATAAAGAGTAGATGCCATCTAATACCAAGGTTCACAATCTAGAATAACTATGATGGGTATAGCCTTAGGTATGTCATATAATCCTTCCTTAACTTCATGCTGGACCTTTAGAATTTATGGATCAATAAAATTTTAAAAATCAGGGCATACAAGCATAGAGCAACAGAACATTATCCCTGTCATTTTGTCAAGCATGAACATAGAAAAACAAATAAACAAAAAGGCTACCTTCTATTTAGTATTGTCCCTTTAAAAAATAAAGCAGATTTCAAAGTAAGCATGCAAGGCCAATAAATATTTTAATTAATAAATTTAGAGACCCAAATCGCACCACTGGGACCTGAGCCTGCGTTCCCGCCGCGGGTAAGCTCCCTGTGCCACTCTGCCCCACCTCTGCGTTCCCGCAACTAATTTCCTGTTCCAGCCCAGACCCAAATCGCACCTCTGTGAGCTGAGCCCGTGCGCCAGCTGGGTCAGGATCCCTGGCCTGCATTCCCTTCCCCCCCCTTTTTTTTGAACCCCTCCAGCCCAAGCTCCAGCACTGTACCCATCAAATAGCCCATTTGGCAACTGATCTGGTCCATGAGACTACAAGGACTACTCAATCCCAAAGCTCCACCTCCACCTACAAAACACATCCACCAGAATTCACAAAAGCTAGCAGCCAGAGCCCCAACACAAGAGTCAGGAACCTCTGTAGAAGAACCACCTTGGAGTATCCAGACCAAACGCCCATAGACACAGCATAACACCACCAAAGTGCAGAGGTCGCTTCCA
>PVJA010042116.1:0-17488 GCA_004027025.1 Myocastor coypus | reverse complement strand
TGAGCTCACTTTTGTAGCCCAGGCTGGTCTTGAACTTGCACCAATCCTCCTGCCTCAGCCTCCCGAGTGCTGGGATTACATTAACAAAAAAAAAAAGTTAAAAAAAAAAAAGACTGGGCATGTTGGGGCCCGGCAGGATGGCTCATTGATCTAAAGCGCCGGCTTAGAAAAGCATTGGCGGCTGCAGGGACTGCAGTTCGATCCTCAGCACCAATGCTGCGCCAGCCCTGCCCTCAGGGCAGGTGGAACCGGCCATAAAAATAAATAAATAAACAAACAGAAGTTCTGAAACAAGAAAAATAAAATAAAAAATTCTTTTTTATATTTTTTAAAATTTTATGTATTATTTTTATTCTTGTTTCAGAACCTTTGTCTGTTTATTCACTCATTTTTATGGCTGGCTCAGCCTGCCCCGAGGGCAGGGCTGGCGCAGCGTGTGGTGCCGGGGATCGAACCGCGGTCCCTGAAGCTGCCCAAGCTTCCCAAGCAGGCGCTTTAGACCACTGAGCCATCCCACCGGGCCCTAGAAAATAAAAAATTCTTTAAAAAAAAAAAAGACTGGGTATGCTGGCATGCACCTGTAATCCTAGCATTTGGGAGGCTGAAAACAGGAGAATCACTATGAGTCCAGTCTATATAGCAGTGAGACCCTGTAGACCCTGTACACAAAGAAAGAAAGAAGAGAGAAATTTTCCCTAGTTTTCTTCTAGAGCATTCACTGTAGACCCCAGGACAGGAACAGCTCCCATGAGGAACACTGTGAGTCCACAGACTTAATGAGGTCTGAAGTGCAGCTGGCTGAGGTGGGGAGAAATAGCAGGGCAGGGGTCCTGCAAGCCAGGCAAAGAGCGCTACACAGACATCCACATGGAGCCCCAGGGTCCTCACTGATATACATGGTAGTGGAAAGGCAGCTTGCAACTGAGAAATTTCCTGTCTCCACAGCACTGGACTACTATAGATTGCACCAACCAGGATTCTTAGGGAATCAATAGAAACCCTCAAGGGCCACATTTTTTTTTTTGTAAAATAACACTGCAGTATATAATAACATGATTACATTAAAAAATTAAATAAGAACTACAAATAGCATACTGAACATCAAACAAACAATTTAATTGACAATTAGAACCAAAATGCTAAAAAAAAAGAACCAAAATGCAGCATTCATTTTCTTTCATTTGTCTTTGTGTGTGTGTGTGTGTGTGTGTGTGTGTTTGTGTGTGTGTGTGTGTGTGTGTGTGTGTGTGTGTGTGTGTTACCAGGGACTGAACTCAGGCCCTTGTGCTTGCCAGACAAGCACTTACTCCACTGAGCTATCTCCCTGGCTCTTATTTGTCTTTTTGAAACAGTCTCACTGTGCAGTGCAGGCTGGCTTTCACCTCATGCTGTAGCCCAGGCTGATCTCGAACTCACAGAGATCCTTCTGCCTCTGCTCCTGAGTTCTGGGATTACAGGCATGTGCCACCATGCTTAGCTTTCATCGGTACTTTAGAAATCTTACTTGCGTAGTAATATGAGGATTGACTTGGAAAGAGCAGTGCAAGAACAGATAAACCAGGTAAGGGTAAGCTGCAAGAGTCTGGAAGAGAGGTGATATACTACAAGTTTTACAAGAGAGCTAGAGGTCAATGTTTCAGGAAGTAAAGTTCGTTGGCTTTTTATGTCCCTCTTCTGTACCTTTCAAGGTCTGCTGGCTAAGGTGTAACCAATCTGTGCAGTCTTCAGTCACCTCCATGCAAAAAAAAACTCGGTAATTCCTCATTTACATTTCGTTTCCTGCTAAGATTTTTTCAATGTACATCCTGATATTCCTGTGGCCACCTGCACACGTGTAACCTGGCAGTGCCAGGCAGGTTTAAGCCTGGGACAAAACAAGGGTAGCTGGGTAAAAGTTTTTATTCTCTTCCCTTAGATCAACAGTTGTGAGATGCTTTTTTTCATTTCCTTTTTATTTAAATAATTTATTTATTTTTTTTAGACAGTCACACTATATGCAGTTCAAGCTGGCCTTGAATTTTCCCAGGCTGGCCTTGAGCTTGCAATCTTTTATAGGCTAGTGAGAACTGCCGACTTATCTACAAGTGGCACTGTAAAAATTCCTGCCCTGCACTGAATCACCTTTACTAAGAATCTCTCTTGTGGCCTGATGCAGTCATTCACATTTGTAATCCCAGCCATTCAGGAGGCTGATGCAAAAGGGCTGCAGGTGCAATCCAGCCTGGGCAATGTAGTGAGAGCCGGTCAAACTAAATAAAATGGCAAGGACGTAGCTCACTACTCCCTGGGCTCAATCCCCAGTACCACAGAACCAAATAAACAAATTATAAGAATAGCATTGCTTCTTTCTTTCTTTCTTTCTTTCTTTCTTTCTTTCTTTCTTTCTTTCTCTCTCTCTTTTTCTTTTTTTATGATTTTTAAAAATAAATAAATAAGTAAAAAATTATTTATTTAAATTTAACAATGGTTATATTACATATTTTCATCATTGGATCAGTTTAGATTAATAGATAGGGGTACATAAGAGTGATCAAACAATTAAACATTAACACCTTCAATAAACATTACTTTTTTTTTTAAAACAGTTGACACACTGCATATTGTCCTCACAATAGTTATACAGAGCACAGGGTGTGGGCATAACACATCTTCCAATTGATATTGGTAAGGAAAGAAAAAAAAATTAGGGTTCTTATATTAGGGAGACTATATGATTTTCTTCCTTTCTTTTTTTTTTTTTTGTCTTTTTGAGACATGGTCTCATTATGTAGTTCAGGCTGGCCTTGAGCTCACTTTTGTAGCCCAGGCTGGTCTCGAACTCACACTGATCCTCCTGCCTCAGCCTCCCGAGTGCTGGGAGTGCTGGGATTACAGTTGTGAGCCACCATGCCCAGCCTTCTTTCTTCCTTTCTTTTTTTAACACTTTCTTTTTTTATTTAATTTTATTTATTTATTTATTTTATTATTTTTTTTTTTTGCAGAACCAAGGATCAAACTCAGGACCTTGCATTTGCCAGGCAGGCACTTGTGCCTCTGAGCTATCCCCCTGGCTCCTTATTTAATTTTATTTACTTATTTTTTTCTTGTTTCAGAACCTTTGTTTGTTTATTCACTCATTTTTATGGCCGGCTCAGCCCACCCCAAGGGCAGGGCTGGTGCAGCATGTGGTGCCGGGGATCGAACTGCGGTCCCTGAAGCCGCCCAAGCTTTCCCAAGTAGGCGCTTTAGACCACTGAGCCATCCCGCCGGGCCCCTCTTTCTTTCTTTCTTTCTTTCTTTCTTTCTTTCTTTCTTTCTTTCTTTCTTTCTTTCTTTCTTCCTTCCTTCCTTCCTTCCTTTTTGAGACAAAGTTTCATGATGCAGGGCCTGGCAGGATGGCTCAGTGGTCTAAAGCACCTATTTAGGAAAGCTTATGCAGCTGCAGGGACTGCGGTTCCATCCCTGGTACCAAATGCTGCACCAACCCTGTCCTCAGGGCAGGCTGAGTAGGCCATAAAAATAAATAAACAAACAAACAAAAGTTCTGAAATAAGAAAAAAAATGTTTCACTATGGAGTTCACACTGGTATTGAGCTCGCTTTGTAGCCCATGCTGTGCTTGCTTAAACTCTTTTTTCCTTAAGATTTAGTAAAAGGTCTACAGGGTCTCACTACACAGACAGGACTTGTAGTGATCTTGTTTTCAGCCTCCCAAGCACTGGAATTACAGGTATTCCACCACACCCGTCTTTTTTTTTTTTTTTTTTTTTTTTTTTGTCTATTTGAGACAGGGTCTTGCTATGCAGTTCAGGCTGGCCTTGAGCTCACTTTTGTAGCCCAGGCTGGTCTCGAACTCGCACTGATCCTCCTGCCTTAGCTTCCCAAGTACTGGGATTACAGGTGTGTGCCACCATGCCCAGCCACACCCAGTCTTAATCCCCTTCTCAGCATGCTGGGAATCCAACTGGTCCCTACACCTACCTAAGCAGGTCCTTTAGTTTACTGAGCTATCTGGCTGGCTGTGTTCTTGATCTCATAATAATCCTCCTGCCTTGGCCTTCTGAATGGGATTACAAGTAGGCACCTCCCTACCTGGCTAGAGTAGCATCGTGTCAAATCTTCTGCAGAACATTGACTCAAAGTCAGACTTTAATAGAAAATGGGAGTCTGACACCTGGTTTAAACATATTTGCACAGACATGTGTGGGAATCTTTTTTTTTTTTTTTTTTGTGGTACTGGGGACTGAACTCAGGACCCTGCACCTGCCAGGCAGGCACTTATTTCACTGAGCTATCTCCCCAACCCCCATGTGTGAGAATCTTGAACCCATGAATTCTTCTTTTTTTTTTTAACTTTTTAAATTTAATTAATTAATTTATTTTTTCTTGAAGCCGGGCGTGGTGGCGCACGCCTGTAATCCCAGCACTTGGGAGGCTGAGGCAGGAGGATCGACGCGAGTTCGAGACCAGCCTGGGCTACAAAGGTGAGCTCAAGGCCAGCCTGAACTGCATAGCGAGACCCTGTCTCAAAAAGACAAAAAAAAAAAAAAATTTACTTTTTCTTGTTTCAGAACCTTTGTTTGTTTATTCACTCATTTTATGGCCGGGTCAGCCCACCCTGAGGGCAGGGCTGGCGCAGCATGTGGTGCCAGGGATTGAACCGTGGTCGCTGAAGCCACCCAAGCTTTCCCAAGTAGGCGCTTTAGACCACTGAGCCGTACTGCCGGGCCCCACCCTGAATTCTTCTAAACCCTTCAGGTTAGCAAAAGCAGTCCCTTCTAGCTGGAGGAAAGACACTCTCATGCAAAGATTTAACCTCCATTCTATTTTTTGGTACCAGGTATCAAACTCAGACCACTGTGCTTGCAATACACGCCCTTATGGCAGCTGAGCTATCTCCCTGGTCCTCAAAGATCTGACCTGAAGCATATTTTGTTTTTGTTTTTGTGATAGGTTCTTTCTTTTCTTTTTTTTTTTTGTCTTTTTGAGACAGGGTCTCACTATGTAGTTCAGGCTGGTCTTGAGCTTACTTTTGTAGCACAAGCTGGTCTCAAACTCACACCAATCCTCCTGCCTCAGCCTCCAAAGTGCTGGGATTACAGAGGGGTGCCACCATACCCACCCGGCTGTGACAGATTCTTGCTATGCAATTCAACCTGGTGTTAAACTCATTATATCTTGTATTAGTTCACAATAATTTTTCTGCCTCAGACTGTCAAGTGCTGAGATGACAGGTATGTGCCACCACACTGGCTATGAAAAGATGAGTCTTAGGCTGGTTGTGGTGGCACATGCCTGTAATCCCATCACTTGGGGGATGCTGAGGCAGAAGGATCATTGTGAGTTGGAGACTGCATAGCAAGACCTTTTTTTTTTTTTTCTTTTTTTCTTTTGTCTTTTTGAGACAGGGTCTTGCTATGCAGCTCAGGCTGGCCTTGAATTCACTTTTGTAACCTGGCTGGTCTCTAACTCGCATCAATCCTCCTGCCTCAGCCTCCTAAGTGCTAGGATTATAGGCGTGCACCACCACGCCCAGTGCCCCCCCTTTTTTTTTAGCTTTTTTTTTTTTTTTCTGGTCTCTTTGAGACAGGGTCTCGCTCTGCAGTTCAGGTTGGCCTTGACCTCACTATTGTAGCCTAGGCTGGTTTCGAATTCACACTGATCCTCCTGTCTCAGCCCCCCAAGTGCTGGGATTACAGGGGGGCACCACCACACCTGGCTCTAACAGCTTTTTAAAATTTTATTTATTTATTTATTTTAGAATTTTATTATTTTTTTCTTGTTTCAGAACTTTTGTTTATTTATTTTTATGGCTGGCTCAGCCTGCCCTGAGGGCAGGGCTGGTGCAGCATGTGGTGCCACAGATCGAGCCAAGGTCCCTGAAGCTGCCTAAGCTTTCCTAAGCAGGTGCTTTAGACCACTGAGCCATCCTGCTGGGCCCCTAAGAGCCTTTTTTTTTTTAAAGAATCCTCTCTTTAAATTCTACCTCTGCCATCCTTTACTCCTTCCAGGCTCATGGTGAAAACCCTATGAGTTCTCTGCCTAGGAAGGGGAAATATCTTTTCTGCTTCAAGAGAAAGTAGATTACACACCAAAGGAACCATGAGATGTGGTTAATATATCCCAGCAGGTACAAAGGGAGTAAGAGTAAACATTTCAGGGCGAGAGTTTATTAAAGGGTCCATGTATGTGACTCAGGTTCAGTCTACTGACAAAAGCACATCTGGAGCTGCTCTGAATATTCTTCTTAGGGATATTTCAAAACTTGAAAACAAGCAGTATAGATCAGTGCAGCTTCTAGCAATTATTTGCATATGGTCTATGGAAAGAAAGGATTTATTTATTTATTTATTTTTTTTTGTGGGACCAGGGTTTGAACTCACAACCTTGCACTTGCCCAGCAGGCACTTGTGCCTCGGAGCTATCTCCCCAGCCCCCGAAAGAAAGGATTAAAAAAAAAAAAAACACTTTATTTATATTATGGCCAGCTCAGCCTGCCCTGGGGTTGGGGCTGGCACAGCATGTGGTGCCGGGGATTGAACTGCGGTCCCTGCAGTTGCCTAAGCTTGCCTAAGCAGGTGCTTTATACTGCTGAGCTATCTCATCAGCTCAGGACTTTTTTTTTTTTAATGAATTTTAGGGCAGGATCTATAAGGTCTACAGGTTCTTACTGCATAGATCTGACTCATAGAGATCCTCCCATTTTCAGCCTCTCAAGTGCTGGGATTACAGGTACACATTACCATACCCAGTCTTTTTCTCTTTTTCAGACAGGTTACTCTGTGCAGTTCAGGCTGGCCTTAAACTCACTTTGTAGCCCAGCATGGCTGGAACAAGCAGGGATCCTCCTGCTTCAGCCCTTTAATTGCTGGGACTACAGGTGTGCAGCACCACACCAGGCCAGACCTTTGTGTTTTATGATGAGGAGCAAGCATCACAAAAGATAAACACAAGTGCCGGGCATGGTGGCACGTCTGTAATCCCAGCAGTTAGGAGGCTGAGGTGGGAGGATCAGTGCAAGTTCAAGACCAGCCTGGGCTACAAAAGTGAGCTCAAGGCCAGCCTGAGCTGCAGTAGCAAAACCCTGTCTCAAAAAAACAAGCAAACAAACAAACAAACAAACAAAAGATAAACACAGAATCCAGGTAGACAGGATTTGTTGTACAGATATCAGGCAGTCTGTCATGTCCATGCAAGCATTTAAACAGTGGTTCTGTGAATGGATGGTCATGAGAATAGGGATAGAGCCTACATAAACCCAACGATAGGTGTCCTTGCTGACCAATCCTGATCGGCTATGTCCCAACCTGCCATGAATAGACTGAGCCCTTAGTTTTACTCTCTCTCATGAAGAGACCAGTCAACCACTTGGGATCTTACTGATTACACAAATAAGGCTCATTCTTTCTTTGTGTGAGCTGCAATTACTTCTTTTTTTTTGTTTAAATTTAACAATGGTTATATTACATATTTTCATCATCAGATCAGTTTAGATTTGCAATTACTTCTTAAGATTAACAGTTACTCTAAATGTGAAGCCATTGTGCTGGTGAGATAGCTCAGTGGTCTAAAGCACCTGCTTAGGCAATGACAGGGACCACGGTTCATCCCTGGCACCACGTGCTGGGCCAACCCCACCCCCAGGTCAGGTTGTGCCAGCCATAATATAAATGAATAACAATTTTAAAATAAATAAATAGGGGCTGGGGAGATAGCTCCATGGCACAAGTGCCTGCCTGGCAAGTGCAAGGTCATGAATTCAAACCCCAGTCTCACCAAAAAAATAAAAATAAATAAATAAATAAATAAATAAATAAATGTTTGGCTGGCAAGATAGTTCAGCGGTCTAAAGCCCCTGCTTAGGCATACTTAGTCAGCCTCAAGAACCACAGTTCAATCCCTGGCACCACATACTACACCAGCCCCACCCCCAGGGCAGGCTGAGCCAGCCATAAAAATAAATAAATAAATACCATAAATAAATAAATAAATGTGAAGCCATTGTGACTCACTGTACCTCTGCCAATACCACTATCTTAATACTTCTACCTATAACTTTTTTTTTGTCCCATGTTGGTGATTGACCCAGGGCCTTGCACTTGCTAGGACAGTGCTTTGCTATAGAGCTGCATTCTTATCCTAATACTTACAGAATTGCTGACCTACCACCATAGGCTTTCATGTGGCACTGTCTCAGAATAATGGCTCTAGGAGGAAACGAAGAACTACCGTGAAACTGTGGCCACAAAGTCTATCGATCTTTCCATATTCCCCAGTATCCTAATGCTGCTGTTGAGTATATTAAAACAAAACCAACAAAACAATGGGAGGTGTGGCCAGATAGCTCAGCCAACTAAAGCACCTGCTTAGGCAGAACTCATGTGGTGCTGAGCCCTTCCCCCAGGGCACACTGAGAGGGTGATTGAGACTGGGTATGGTGGTGTACCTGTAATCCCAGCATTTGGGAGGCTGAAAACAGGAGAATCACTGGAGTCTGATATATGTAGTGAGTCCCTGTAGACCCTGTAGACCCTGTACTAAATACAAAAAAAAAAAGGTTCCCCAAACCAAAAAGCATGTTAAAGCAGTCTGTTAAAAATCTTACTTTCTAGGGCCTGGGAGATAGCTCAGTAGAATAAGTGCTTGCCTAGCAAGGTCAAGGTCCTGAGTTCGATCCCCAGTACTACAAAGAAAAAAAAATTCACTTTCTGAGAATGCGTGTTGTGTGCCCAGGGTACTACTATCCTCTAGGATCTATTTGTGCATGGGGCTAATGCTGATATACTTATATATAACTATGATTATAGTACAAGGGCCAGGGAACAAATGATGAGAGAAGGAGTTGCTCTACTCCCTTGGGACATAGTGAGCCTGAATTTGAAACTAGTTTCCACCTTGGTCACTTTGAACTCATGCCAATGAGTCAGGAGGCAAAAAAGGAGCTGCTATAAGGGCAGGAAAAAGCAGTCCTGTACCATACTGCCTCTATATCTAGTGATGATGGTGAGCTGCTAATTGTAGGGACCACAGCCCCAAAAGGGGTGGGACAACACCCCTTCACTCTAAAGGTCAAGGTTTCTACTCTAGGCAAGCAACCAAGCTTATATGATTTTTTTTTTTTTTTTTTTTGGTGTGTGTTACCAGGGATTGAACTCAGGACCTTATGCTTGCCAGGCAGGTGCTTATGCCGATGAGCTACATCTCTGGCCCAAAATTAGGATGGTTTGCTTTTATTTATTTATTTAGGTACTGGAGATTGAACTCAGGATCTTGCACTTGCCAGTCAAGCACTTATTCCACTGAGCTGTCTCCCTGGCCCCTTATCTGAAATATTGGCTAAAGCAAAAAGGGTTTTCTTTTTTTTTTTTTTTTTTGGCTTTTTGAGACAGGGTCTCACTGTGCAGTTGAGGCTGGCTTTGAGCTCACTTTTGTAGCCCAGGCTGGTCTCGAACTCGCACCGATCCTCCTGCCTCAGCCTCCCGAGTGCTGGGATTACAGGCGTGAGCCACCACGCCCGGAATTTTTTTTTTTTTTTTTAATCTTTTTGAGACAGAGTGTCACTATGCAGCTCAGGCTGACCTTGTGCTCACTTTGTAGTCCAGCCTGGTCTGGAACTCACAATAACCTTCCTTCCTCCCAAGTGCTGGAATTACAGACCTGTATGTGCCACCACATCTGGCTAAAAATTTCCTTTGATTAGGGGATGGGGAGATAGCTCTGTGGTACAAGTACCTGCCTGGCAAGTGCAAGGGTGTGAGTTCGAACCCCAGTCCAGCAAAAAAGAAAAAAAAAGAGGCTGGGCATGGTGACTCATGGCTGTAATCTCAGCACTTGGAAGGCTGAGGCAGGAGGATCAGTGTGAGTTCGAGACTAGCCTAGGCTACAAAAGTGAGCTCAGATCGAACCCTGGTCCCACAAAAAAAAATAAATAAATAAACAAAAGTGAGCTCAAGGTCAGCCTGAACTATGTAATGAGACCCTGCTTCAAAAAGACCAAAAAAAAAAAGGAATCACATATCTTCTATCAGCACCCACAAATCTGGTTTGCAACCTGTGTGACCAGTCAGTCCTATTGTATCCCACCCCAGGGCTCCTCCAAGGCTGTATTCTAGTTTGCCCATAGAGATATGAGTAGTCCTTCTGCATATCCAACTTGAAAGTACAGGGAAATTAATATCCTGAAGCAACTCCTTGATTAATAGAAAATGAAAACTGACACTTCTTTTTCTTTTCTTCTCTGACCCTAAGATACACTTTTTTTTTTTTTTTTTTTTTTTGTGGGACCAGGGTTCGAACTCACGACCTTGCACTTGCCCAGCAGGCACTTGTGCCTCGGAGCTATCTCCCCAGCCCCCCTAAGATACACTTTAGAAATGGGATTTTGTTTTAGTATTTTTAGGGAAGGGTCGGTAGGGTGTTCAAGATCTCACTACTAAGATCTGGGTGTGGTGGTGCACTCCTGTAATCCCAGCACTCAGGAGGCTGGAGCAGGAGGATTGGTGTGAGTTCAAGACAAGCCTGGGCTACAAAAGTGAGCTGAAGGCCAGCCTGAACTGCATAGCAAGACCCTGTCTCAAAAAGACTAAATAAATAAATAAATAAATAAATAAATAAATACAACCTCCCAAGAGCTGGGATTACAGGCATGAGCCACCACACTCAGTCTCAGTTGTCATCTCAGTGTGCCCCTGGGGAGGGGCCGGCATAGCAGGCCTGGGGACTGAATCTCTGGCCCCTATACCTGCTTGCAGATGAAGATACATTTTATAAATCTGCTCAAATCTCACAAAATCAAGACCTCAAAGCCAGGCTTGATGGCACATGTCTCTAATCCTACCACTTGGGAGGCTGAGGCAGGAGGACTATGCCACTGAGCTAAAAACTCAGCCCATAAAATTTCTACCCTTAACCTTCATTCATCCTTACAATTGATTTCTTTGACTAAGAGAGACACAAACTCAACTTTTCAGACATCTAACAGTTTGGGAGTTATAATATTTCCCTTGTATCATTTGGAGCTCCTCTATCAGCAAGATGACTTATAAAGATTTTTTTATTTTTATTTCTTTTTTTTTGGGGGGGGGACCAAGGTTCGAAGTCACGACCTTGCACTTGCCCAGCAGGCACTTGTGCCTCGGAGCTATCTCCCCAGCCCCTATTTTTATGTCTATTTATTTATTTTTGTCTTTTTGAGACAGGGTCTTGCTATGCAGTTCAGGCTGGCCTTCAGCTCACTTTTGTAGCCCAGGCTGGTCTTGAACTCGTGCCAATCCTCCTGCCTCAGCCTCCCGAGTGCTGGGATTACAGGCGTGTGCCACCACACCCGGCAAGATTTCTTTAAAGAGAATCCAAATTAGAATTAAAACAAAAAGCCGGGCGTGGTGGCACACGCCTGTAATCCCAGCACTCGGGAGGCTGAGGCAGGAGGATCGGTGCGAGTTCGAGACCAGCCTGGGCTACAAAAGTGAGCTCAAGGCCAGACTGAGCTGCATAGTGAGACCCTGTCTCAAAAAAAAGACAAAAAAAAAAAAGAATTAAAACAAAAAATTATGGTGGTATAGCTGGTGGTATAGCTCAGCAGACTAAGCCCTTGCCTAGGGAAGCACAGGGGCCAGGGTTTGATTCCTGGTCCTCCTTGCCACTCCACCCCGCTCTGAGCACACTGAGCCAGTGATGGAGTAGGGGTGTGGTGGCACACACCTGTAATCCCAGCACTTGGAAGGTAGGAAACAGGAGGATCACTATGAGTCCAAACTGCATAGTGAGACCCTGCACAGAAAAAAAAAATTACAAGTGATGCAAAATTTCACTTAGCAAGGTAAAATGAATTTCATAGTATTTGTTGTAATAAATAGTGTTGTCTCCCATCCAGTTCTTCATTTTACCAGATATATGCATGTAAAATTGAAAGAAAGAAATATATAAGAAATTTTATAAACAAAATGGAGAAACAATTGAAAAAAGGAGATAAAACAAATTAAAGCATGAACTGCTTCTTGCCATAGACCAGGAGAAATGCACAGTACAGTTGTCCGAGTCGTCCTGCTCACATACATAAACCTCTGCCCCCACTCCCTCTCCTGCCCTTCTACTCAACCCAGTAATTCTTTTCCTTTTGAATAAGTTCGTTCCCTTTTCCCTGTGTCTATTTACCATTTATTTATTTATTTATTTATTTATTTATTTATTTATTATTTATTCTTGCCTTTTTGAGACAGGGTCTTGCTATGCAGTTCAGGCTGGCCTTCAGCTCACTTTTGTAGCCCAGGCTGGTCTCGAACTTGCGCCGATCCTCCTGCCTCAGCCTCCTGAGTGCTGGGATTACAGATGTGTGCCACCATGCCCGGCTTATTTACCCTTTATATTCCATTTTTCTCTTTCAGGTTCTCACACTAGGGAGACACTATGATGTTTGCACAAGTGGGTTGATTTGTAAAGTTTTAAGTATAAGTAAGTTAGAGGAGGTGACGTTATCAGAAGACATCAGAAATGCAGTAGGAGGAGATGAGGAGATAGCTACATGGGAGAAGTGCCTGCCTGGCAAGTGCAAGGTCGTGAATTTGAACCTCAGTCCCACCAAAAATTAAAAAAAGAAAAAAGAAAAAGAAATGCAGCAGGAGCAGCACATCTGCTGTAGTGAATATTTAATGTGAAATATTTGTGTATTGAGGCTGGGAAGATAGCTCCGTGGCACAAGTGCCTGCCTGGCAAGTGCAAGGTCATGAGTTCGAACCCCGGTCCCACCATGAAATATTTGTGTATGTCCCTGTGATGCCCCATGTACAAGATGAGGTACTAATCCATAATCCATAGATCAGATAAAAACTAGATCAAATTGGAATTAGACCAGTTTCATTTCATTTTGGTCATTGCTAAGGACTGAACTCAAGGCCTTTTGCATGCTAAGCAAATACTCTACCATTAAGCCATTCTCTCGGATCCCAAGTTGTGCTTTTCTTTTTTTTCCTTCAGTGTTCTTAAAGATAAGTGACCCCAGGAAAGGATTAAAACCTGAGAAATGAAGAGAAGACAAGCACCGCAACAGTAGAAGCAGTAAATAATTACATAATCTGTGCGTAGTTCTGCTATGAAGGAGGCAAGACTTGAAATAATCATTGTCTTTAGTTCAAGGGGCTTATGATGGAATAGAGAGGATGTTTTGCAGGACAGAATTGAGAGCGAGAAATGGTCTTGACTGGAAAGAGGCCCTCTAAGGAGAGAGAGAGCTGAGATACCAGGCATGGCTGTCTAAGGAGGAGGCCTCTGAGCTGGGCTCTGGAGCCTGAAATATGCAGTGACAGCACTCTGAGGGCAGAGCATTGCAAGCAGGCGAAATGAC
This sequence comes from Myocastor coypus, assembly GCA_004027025.1. NCBI lineage: Eukaryota > Metazoa > Chordata > Mammalia > Rodentia > Myocastoridae > Myocastor > Myocastor coypus. The sequence goes on along the minus strand of PVJA010042116.1, from coordinate 4,171 downwards.
AGATGTGCAGAAGTGGGAAAGCATGATTTGGAGAACGTGATAGGCTCTTTGATTCCAATGATCATTTTATTTATTTATTTATTTATTTATTTATTTATTTTTATTTATTGTGGTACCAAGGATTGAACTGAGGACCCTGTGCTTGCCAGGCAAGCGCTTATTTTACTGAGCTATCTCCCTGGCCCCAATCATGTTATTTTAGTCTCTTAGGGTTTTTGATTTGTTTTCCTCAGGGCTGGGGTTCAAACTCACAACCTTGCACTTGCCAGGCAGGCACTTGTGCCACAGAGCTATCTCCCCAATCCCCCAATCATATTATTTTAAATGACAGAGATTTACTCCAAGGTGAAATGTGACAGTAAAGAAGCCAGTAGTCACTCCCATAGGAATGTGGCTCTGCAGAGTGTAAATTCAGCCTGGGACCTGGGACCTGGGTCCCAGGCAGCTCAAGGCCTGTTATCTGGATTCTGTCCTCTAATCTGTCACTGGATGCTCTCTCTGAGGTTCCTGTCCAGGTTCCTGTCACTTCTCTTGATGCTTCTGAATGCTCAAAGCTTTTGTCTACTTCTGGTTTTAGATGCTAGTTACAATATTTTCTCTGTGTGCCATACAGCTTTTGACCCTGCTGTTAGCTATTTTTCTATTTCAGTTTCAATTTCAATCTTTTGTCTTTTGTGGCCTGGGGTCTTGCATATGCTAGGCAAGTACTCTACCACTGAGCTATAGCCTGCTTTTTAGTTTTTATATTGATGGAGGGTCTCATTAAGTTGCCCAGGATTTCTATCTGCTATCCTGCCTCAGTGTCTTCAGTAGCTGGAATTATAAGCATGGCCACTGTGTCCAGCTCAAATTTAATTCTTGCAAGAGGAAACTTGATTAGTCTGGTTAAATATTATCATTGCTATTGAACAACTCTCTTGGGCAATTGGACAGACTATGAATAGACTTGCTAAGGTCAATTAAATGTTTGAGAGGTGACAGCATCCTATAGTATAAAACAAAATGAACTCGGGGTTGTGGACATGAAATACATTGCTCCAGCACTGGGAATATCAAGTAAAGTGACTTGGCCTGGTCTTTGGCATAGCGAGGAGAAATAAATCTGGGCCAAGAAAATGAGGCATAGAAGTGCCAGAATTAGTCATTTAGATTTATTTGCATAGGCCAATAGTTCCAAATTTCTCTCTTTCTTTCTTTCTTTCTTTCTTTCTTTCTTTCTTTCTTTCTTTCTTTCTTTGTTCGTACAGGGTCTACAGAGTCTCGCTACACAGATCAGACTCAGTGATTCTCCTATTTTCAGCCTCCCAAGTGCTGGGATTACAGGTGCACATCACCATGTCCAGTCTCAGTTGCTGTCTCAGCACACCCTGTGCGGGGGCAGGGCCTGCAGGGCACACAGGGATTGAATCCTGGTGGTTGCTGCACCTACCTAAGCAGGTGCTTTATTTCACTGAGCCATCTGGCCAGCTCACTTCTAAATACTTTAAGACCCTATTGTGTAAATTCTTTCCTGCTTTTGTTTTTACACATGGTCTTGCTATTCTGTTTAGACTGACCTTGAACTCACTATGTAGCGAAGGTTGACCTTAAACTTGTGATGATCCTCCTGCCTCAGCCTCCTGAACCCTGGAAATACAGGTGTGTATCACCACACCTGATTTCTCTACCATTTTTTTCTTAGTATATTTTTTCTTAGCTATGGAAGGGAGCACTGTCCCTACTGTTAAGTGAGGCCCATCAATACTACTGTTGTAGGCAGCCAAATTAGAAATATTATAGGCAGTCAGATAGGGCCAGGCTCTCAAGGGCAATATGGAAAACAGCTTGACTATACAGCTTTGCAAGAGCCTGGCACCCCACCTGTGGGCCAGACCTTAAAACAAAAGAGTAAAGAAATGCAGCCACCCACTCACTTAAAGTTAAGTACCAGGGATTGATATTCTTTGGGGGTTTTTTTGTTTTGTTTTGTTTTGTTTTTGGTCTTTTTGAGACAGGGTCTCATTGGGCAATTCAGGCTGACCTTGAGCACACTTTTGTAGCCCAGGCTGGTCTCGAACTCATACCAATCCTTCAGCCTCAGCCTCCCAAGTGCTGGGATTACAGGTGTGTGCCACCACGTCAGGCTAGGGATTGATATTCTAAATGAGTATCATGCACCATAAAAGAGCCTAAAGAAGTCAGAAACTCAACTCCAACAGAAAGAACCCTTATTCCATATTCATACCCGCTAGCTACGTGACTTGCTTCCCAATTTGTTCCCGATTTAATCAATTTTACTGGAACACCGGGGGAGATAGCTCAGTAGAATAAGTGCTTGCCTGGCAAGCACAAGGTACTGAGTTCCATCCCTAGCACCACCAAAAAAAAGTTAAACCGGACGTGATGGCTCACTCCTGTAATCCCAGCACTTGGGAGGCTGAGGCAGGAGGATCAGTGTAAGTCTGAGACCAGCCTGAGCTACAAAAATGAGCTCAAGGCCAGCCTGAACTACATAGTGAGACCCTGTCTCCAAAAAAAAAAAAAAAAAAAAAAAAAAATTTACCGGAACAGTGATGCTTGTAATCTCATTGGTCAACCAGGACTTTCTCCCATCTCATGACCACCTAAACAAGTTCCCCTAGTTTCACCTTAAGTCCACCTTATCATATGGTTTTGCCCTATAAGACCCCTAAAGAAAGACAATTTGGGGGCAACCCACTCAGGCCCCCCTTCTGTTCCCCTCTTGGGCAGAAGCATTCTTTCCCAATAAACATTCTATTCTAGCTTGTTTTTTTTTTTTTTTTTTTTGGTGGGACTGGGGTTCAAACTCACGACCTTGCACTTGCCAGGCAGGCACGTGTGCCACGGAGTTATCTCCCCAGCCCCAAACATTCTATTCTAAACCTCCATTTCTTGGGTCCCGGCTGGATGGCTCAATGGTCTAAAGCGCCTGCTTAGGAAAGCTTAGGCAACTGCAGGAACTGCAGTTCGATCCCTGGCACCACATGCTGAGCCAGCCCTGCCCTCAGGGCAGACTGAGCTGGCCATAAAAATAAATAAACAAACGAACAAAACTTCTGAAACAAGAAAAAAATAAAAATAAAAATATAAATAAAATTAACCTCCGTCTTGTTCCTAAAATTCATTCTTCAGTTTTAGACAACACGAACTCGTCCCAGTGTTTTTCAGGTTAAAAGATCAGTTTTTCTTCCTGCATCACTGCAGTTGAAATAGCTATATGCATGCTATACAGAAGTCCTTGCTGTTCCTAACCTTGGTCCAATAAGTCTATATTTATAATCCCAAAAATATATTATTGGGCCAGACGTGGTGGTGCACTCCTATAATCCCAGCACTTGGAAGGGTAAGGCAGGAGGATTGGCGTGAGTTCGAGAGCAGCCTGGGCTACAAAAGTGAGCTCAAGGCCAGCCTGAACTGCATAGTGAGACCCTGTCTCAAAAAGACAAAACAAAAACAAACAAACAAAGAGAAGACAAAACAAAACAAACAAACAAACAAAAATTATTGGACTCTCACCAAGTTAATGCCAATCTACCTCTCCCAGTGCAACCCACTGCAAAAATAAAAGATTCTAAAGCATACTCATAATTATGGATGTAGCTAAGCCCTACATCCAGCCATGAAGATGGCTTTCTGGAACAAAAGGGCTAACCCAGGGCTGCACCTGGGTTATGTTCAGCCATGAAGGAGTGGCTTGAGGATGAATGACTGAGAATTGTGGGAAGAAGGTGAGTACTGTGAGCTGAGCTAGGTGGTCTGCATTTACCTCTGTCATATATAGAAAGGATGGGCTGGAGGGGCCCGGCAGGATGGCTCAGTGGTCTAAAGCGCCTGCAGGTGGCTGCAGGGACCGCGGTTAGATCCCCAGCACCACATGCTGCGCTGCTACGCCAGCCCTGCCCTCAGGGCAGGCTGAGCCAGCCATAAAAATAAATAAACAAAAGTACTGAAACAAAATAAAATTTAAAATTATTTATTTATTTATTTATTTTCTTGTTTCAGAACTTTTGTTTGTTTATTTATTTTTATGGCCGGCTCAGCCTGCGGTGCCGGGGATTGAACCGCGATCCCTGCAGCCGCCTAAGCTTTCCTAAGCAGGCGCTTTAGATCACTGAGCCATCCTGCCGGGCCCCAAAATTTAAAATTCTTTAAAAAAAAAAAAAAAAAAAAA
>PVJA010042115.1:0-17516 GCA_004027025.1 Myocastor coypus | reverse complement strand
GCATTGTTCTTCTGGAAGAATACCACTAAATACAGAATACTAGGTCTAGTAATTGTGAACTGATAGGAACAACAGCAGCTTTGCCTACACGCTACCTCCATTACTGGATGTGGAGCCAGCAGTCTTCCCACTTTGTGGCAGAGCTGAGATGCTGCTGGCCACTGTCTCTCCAGCGCCTCCTTCTCAAAGTTTCTGGGGACCCTTCATTTTGCCCGAGTTCTACAATGGCCTAAGGGGCATCAGGACAAATTGTGGCTGGAGCTCCCAGTGGACATCTCTGTTATGTCTTGACCTCCCCCACCACACTCGAGGCATCTCGATGTTTTCCTTGAGGCAGTGTCTCAAGCTGCTCAGAGCTCATGGCCCATCGGCAAATCTCTGCAGCGATGCCTTCAGAAACCATTTCAGTGGACACAGTGTCTGAAAAGATACTTTTGAGAGCAAAAGACCAAGAACTTGACTCTTTCAGCTATTTTCCAGTTTAATGTGACATTGCACTGTTATAATGTGTTGCCTAGGAGTTGAAATTTTGGACCCCATTTCAGTCTTAAACTGCAGAAAGTAAAATGAAACCTTTTGAGTTTTTAAGAAGTAAAGACTTTAAAAGCACACCTCGAATAACTAAATCCCCTCAGAACATTGTGTATCGATCTGAGCCAAGGCTGATGAGAAATGTACAGGCAGAGGGCCTTTGTAGAACATAGAGATTTCAAGCTGGCTATGTTTAGGAAAAAGTTGACATGAGAATCCTTATTGGGAAGCAACCCTGGCTCCGTTGTACAGGAGATGAGGTCTTTCCCTGCTGGAATTATTTCTATGGTCTCCTCATATCCTGTTCAGTTTCAAAGGTCTCAAATGATAAGGACAGATGGTGCAGTAGGGGAAAAAGAGGAGCATCTTCTCCTCGTGGATTCAGCCTCCACCCCAGAACCTCGGGGAGTAAGAATACCTGAAACCTCCAAGGTGAGGAGTTTGGAGGATGACACGTTGGACCTCTTCAGTCTCCAGTGTGATGGAACCCTTCTCTCCCACAGGGGCTTGGTGCTTGCTGCTTGCTGCTCGGTGCTCTACACCAGGTTCTTGAGTTTCCCATGCTAGATAAGCATCTAGGCTTTCATCCTGGTGGATCTGTGGTCAGAAATGTCAGAGCACCTTGTTCAACAAGACCCAAGGTCCTCGTTTCATAGGAAATAGGACACAGTGAGTAACTGGGATCTGCAGTCAGGTTCATAGACTCTGAAAAGAGGGAATCTCAAAGCTGCTGCCCACACATGAGGAAAAGTGAAATCATGGAAGCCTTACCATTTGCTTCAGAGAAATACATGGCCGGATGTAGTTCTAGTGTAGAGGGATTCTGACTGCCAGGGACAAGGAGGTGGGCACATGTCACGAATTTACTGTGCTGTGGAAGTTTGAAATGCTGTGCTATGAGGAGACAGGGTGGAGTGACAAGGGCAGAGGAGCCGCTGCCTGCTGAGGAGGAGGTGTTGGGCTCACAGAGACAGGGGCTGGAATTAACCCTCGCCAGGATGAGGTTCCAAGGGAAGATAGTAGCACATCTGTTTGTTGACTGAGGGTTTTATTCCATAGACTTCCTTTCAGACTTTTCTCCAGTAAAGAGAACAAAGAACTTCATGAAATTTTACCAAGGCAAAGTCAAAATGGTCAACCTTCAATGATATCTATCCTGCTTTAATATCTGCTCTAAGGCCAACCATGAAACATGAATATTACAGCATATAGTTCACAGGAAGAATCAGGCTCAGTCTACCCTCACTGAAAGTCACCTTTTTTTTTCCTGCAGAAAATTGAGCTGTGCTTAGATGAGAGCTGATATCACCCAGAAGGCAGTAATAGGATAGGCTTGAAACCAGGACTTCTATCTCAGTGACTCTGGGAGCTCCTCTTATGCCCCTGTGCCTAGTTGGATCCTCTTCCTGACACTGGAAACTAGCCTTGTGTGTCCACACGGTGGCACTGCCTCCATGGGCAGTGCAGACCCCTGCCCGGGTGATCTCCACCCAGTTTGTGGAAGACAAACATGGAAGCATGGCACTGGTTCACAGGTGCAAGAGGCTGAGTTGGCAACCTTTGGCTTGTCTCAGCATCCCGGTTGTAGCTGGATTCCGCTGTGAGCAGTTGGTGTAAGTTCTTTGTTGTCCAGAAGAAAAAACGGCAGTGGGATGAGGAAAATAGAGATGAGACAAAGCTGTGGTCAGGTGGAGACCCTCTCTGCTAAGAGAAACACTGCCCAAGAACTTCCAAGCATTGATTTATATTCTGGAAAGAGGTTGATAATTTCAGCCTCTTTGTCTCACAATCCCAGAAACAGGCTGGAATGGCCTGTCGATGCTTTTCAGGAAGTTCTCCATCTCTGGCCAGTTCTGCCTGTGAACAGGTTCAGCTCCTCCCACCATGACCCTCATGAAAACTTTTAGCCAATCCACAACAATGGAGAAATGTTGTAATGTTCTTTGCTGGTGCCGAAAGCGACGAGAGACCCGGTGAAGTTAGTTCAGAGGACTCAGTGAGCAAAGAACCTCCGAAACAACTCAGCCTTATTCCGGATAGTCAGCGTGATCTCGTGCACAATCACCCAAGCAAAAAAGAACCATGTGCTCAGGCACCAACATTACCATGGTCTCATCAAAGTACAGGAGGGCCACATGCCCAGTCACGAGCACAACCAAGCCCTCCATCAGCTTCCATCCTAGGGTTCACTCAGGGGTCAACCAATAGCATTTCAAGAAAGGGAGAAAGCAACAAATACGGAACCCACAGGCAAAGCTGCCCTACCACAGCTGCCTCTGGGCCCCGTCCATCATGCTCTACTTTTGGAAATGCCAATCGGGCTACAGAGAAATACATTTTGAGTTAATACTTATAAAGGAAACTTGCATAAAAAATTTCATTGCACTAAACAGTGTCTTCTCTGCTACATGGCACACCCATCCTAGAGACACGGAGCCCTAAATCTCTTCTTCAGGGTAGAAATACGCAGAAAGCACGGTGACCCACATAGATGTCATCAGTCATTTGACCCCAAATGTTGCATTCTGAACATCTCTCAAGCTACCCTATAGTTTTATTGAAAGAATGCATTTTAAATTGGGAGAAAAATTATGTCCACAGGTAGCACGAGTGTCTTGAAGATGCTCTAATCATGTCTACGTTATTATACAACTGGCTCACTACACACCTGATTCCTAAGCTCTAGGCAGAAGGCTGCCGTCATCCTACATCTGGATGGAGGCAAAGAGGAAAAATGAGGACAGTGTTGAAGGCCATCCAGCATTTCTTCACCAGCCTCTAAAACATCTGCTGGCAATTCAGACACACGGAAGACCAGGGATTGCAGGCTCCCAGGTGATGAGCAGGGGCACAACTCCATGCTCAGTTGCTGGGTGAGCATCCAGCCACGATGCCATAGCACATGCTGAACTACATAGTGTACCAGGCCGTGTCTGTGTTGTTGCTTTGAATGCAAGAACCTTGCTGTGGCTCCCTGTGGCACAGATAATAGCACAAAGCCCCATTTGCTGATAACACAGGTTTCCTTTAACAGCATCCAGTTCATAAAGGATGATCATGGTCTCCAGTGATGCTGGAGCTCAGTGGGTCGTGACTTGTGTGCCATTGCACAGGGCCAGGATCACTCTCAGAGTGGCATTCCTACACATAAGGGACATTTTCACCTGCAAAACAAGTGCTTTCTGTAACAATCTAAGATCACTGCGGCAGTGAAGGATTAAGCATGTGATGCTGGCATGGGCTCCTTTAAAGAAATGTTTTCTTCATTTGGGGAGCAGCCGCATGATAAACCGGCAGCTTAAGAATTCTGAAGGTTGGGAGGGGTTGAAGTCTGCTGAGGAAATGGCTTGCTCCCAAGTCGAGTGCGGGTCTATTGTCTCTCAGTTGTCCCTAAGAACCTCCCTGTCACGTAGGTGGATGCATGGTCAACAGACACCAAGCGAGGTCTTGGTGATCTTGTCAACCTTACCTCTATCCCAGATAACTTGGTCTGGTACAGGTTGTATCCTGGGTTGACCAGATCAAATGTCTGGCCAAGGTCTGAAAGTTGAACAGACAAACCAGGAATGTCTGAGTGCTCTTCCATAGAGTGACCCACTTCAGCGGTCTCCTTGCCTTCTTCCACCCTGCATACCAGGAGGAGGCAATCGGTTGCCCTGGTGGCAGGAATGGGCGACTCCAAGATAATAGCTGAGTGTGAATTGGTGGTTGGCTACAATCCAAGCTGAAGGGAAGTTCTCATGCATTTTGATGTCATAAGTTTTAAAACCCAGTCCCGATTTCAAAGTCCCCAGATCCTGCCGAGTTTCCATGCCACAGTGTACCAGCTTGACTGACATGGACCAAAACTTCTTGGCAGTGGCAGAGGACTCCATGGTGAATTCCAGGCCTTCAGCCTCTGAAACTTACACCTGGCTTTTGAGCAAACTGTCAATTCTTACATTTACAAATATAAGTAAGTGAAGTTGAAGGTAAAATAATTTGTCCCCATGTCCTCCATAGTGCAACTCTGAGACTTGGAGGTCAGAAGTATGAACAAAGTGTGCCCGGAAATGAGGGTATACTCAGGCTGTGAGTTAGCATAGTCTACCATGAGACCAGAGGTGAAGTCCAGGTGATGAGACATGATACTGAGGAGCCCAGCAGGTCCTGTGCCATCATCTGGAGCACATGAAGGCCAGTGGCTCAGAGGTCCTTGTGAGACTCCAGTACATGTGGGCTTAGGACACCTTTATCCTTTCGTAATCCATGGCCTTGTGTTTAGGTCAATGGGACTTCTTGATTTGTCCTGGTTGCCTATTGCATATATATCCTTTGCCACTTTCCCAAAATTCACCTGGGGGCTCATACTCATATAGCTTCCTGAACCAATGTGTAATAGGATGCCCTGCATGGTTCTTCCAAAAGGACAGGATGAGGGTTTAGCTCTATACATGGCTGTCATCTGTACTGCCATTGACATGCTTGCAGCTGACTGAAACTGTTCAGCAATGAACAGCGTGGCTACCCACTCTAGCCTCTACCTGCCAATACCACTGCCCAAGAAATGGTGCTGATGGACTTCCATGTGATAGCTAGACCAATATATTGACCCTCTATTATCTGGTGCCCATATTCTCTGTAAAGCCTGTGCTTAAGTAACTTGTTTTCACAATGATTCGTAGGTTCATGGATTTGCAAATAGCAAGGATGAAACTGCATTTGTGGACCTATTGAGCACTAAGGATCCATAAGCAGAACTGCCGTTTGAGGAACAAGTAGCTCCTGAATTGTTTCCAGGGAGAACCATCCTTAGTGAGGTCCCCATCTCCTGGCCATTCAAGTTATGTTACACATACGCTCCAGCAAGACCTGGCCATCTCACGTTACAGTCATTCCCTGAGTTCAGTACTGCCTTCAGCTCCCTAAGAGGTTTAGTACTCAGACAGGAACAGAATGGAGTGCAATTTCCCTGAGCTGGGCAGGAGCAAGCAGCTGTGTGATGTGGTGCATCTTTCTGGCTGATAGCCCACTACCAGGGCTCTCTTGAGTCAGGTAAGCGGAAATGTAAGAGGGTCTCATTGCCACTGGAAGATAACTGAAGAGTTCCAGGGGACAGACATCCTCCAAGAACTGGACAGCAAGTATGAAAGCTACAAGATCAGGGCTCAATCACTCTTATGGCGAGGATCTCTAGGGACAAGCATAGTCCAGAGCACTGAGTGACAGAGAAGGACAGTCATGAGCCTCCTCATGAAGCAGTAAGGCAGCTTGAATACAAGGCTTTGAAATTGTGTATCATGAACATTTTTATTCTTTTAAAAAGACAACCAGGAATAGACTTGTCCCGCATTGTGAATCCTGGTGAAACCTTCAGGAAATTAGGCATTAGAGGTACGTCTGTTTTAATCTCCACTGAGACACCGGTTTCTCCATCTTCATATAGAAGTTAGTCCAGTACTTGTAAGGCTTCAAGGCTGGCCTCCGCAATCCTTTCTATAAACAGATTAAGAAATTGAAAACAAAAGACAAACTGTGATAGGGGAAAGGGAAAAAGCAAAATATGCATGTACAGAAAATATTTTTTATAGCAGCAGAAACCAAAGCAAAGAGAAATTTAAATCTTGGGTCCTTCATCTCTATATGAGAGTTGTTAAAAGTTGACGGGATGTGATGGAACAGGAATGTTGGAGAACTAAAATCCTGAGGGCCACTGAAGGACTTCAGTTGTCTTATGTGCCAGCTTACTTGATCAGTGACTCCAAGACGTATAGGCTAGAGTGGAAGGATGAGAAGATGTTGGCAAATGAACCAGTGTCACGGCATCAAGGTGTGGGTTAGCTTGAAACATGCTACGAAGACGCCATTGTACATCGCTCTACATCTGGAGATTTCAAATTGTTTCTAACATGACCTAATTCCTTCAGAAGAACATGAGAATAAGGAAGATACACCGTTTCCACCATGCAATATCATATGACCTTTACAGGTATAATTATATGTGTCATAGGAAGGAGCAGTGAGTGAGAACTTGATACACGCTTCTCCTGACTCCTGACATCGAGATCAGAGGGACATGGCAGAAAAGGAGCCCTCATCTCCAAGCGGGCCAGGCTTTCAGACCATGGGCCGTACAGCATCCTACACTCCGTTGTGTTCCTCAGTGAGGCTCTAGGGCGGAACCCTGGGGTCTCCAGGTTCCCTGCCCGCATCTTTCACCCCTCAGCAGCTCGCTGTGCTGCCGTGAGCTTCTGGTTCTCCAGTCGCAGTGCTTTGTGTTTCCTTCCGCACTGCTCATGCCCCACACCAGGTGCTTACACTGTCTCCTCAGACTTGATGGTGGGTTATTCAGGAGCAGATGCAGGATGTTCAGGTTATGTGTTGTGTTGATCTCCATGGCATTGCCACTGGAGCGGGCGGATGAGCAGGAGAGAGATTCTCAGTGCAGAGCAGGGGCCGAGGAGCATAATTACTTCTGCATCAGCCACCGTGGGAGAACATGATGAATGAATGGAGCAGTTGAGGGAAGTCTAAATCTGGTGCCCCGTCCATGGTTTATCACGGAGCAGGGGCAGTCAGCAGATGTACTGCCATCTTCTCCAGAAGTGTTGCCGGGTTGAGCCAAGTCAAACCTCAATAAAGGGCCTGGCTGGACTGGACTGGACTGGACAGTAAAATGTCTGCACTGGCAATAAGTTCCTTTGCTTTAGCTTGACTTTCAAGGTTTCCTTTGTGGATTTTGGCCCCAGCATTTTGAATCTTTGTGCTCTAGATAGAATCATTCCATATGGCTTGGCTGGCATAACTGTAGCTAAAAAGATCTAATTCTTGAGTGATGCCCGCTATTTCCCGCAGTTGTTTGGAGGTAATGGAGGATACCACAGCACTGTGGACACAGGTAGTGGTGCTCCGTGAGGTTCAAGTGAGTTTGGCGCCTGCGCTGTAGGAGGCTCAACAATGGAGTTATCACTGGGTGCTCTAAGCGGTTTATCCACGCAAAGGAAAACTCTATTTCAATCTTCAGGTTAATTTGTACTCTATCCCAATGAGACAATAAGGTCAGGTGTGGTGACATCCTTGAGGCTTACACTGAAGCCATATGGTGCTGCATTCTCCTGTCTTCTGGGCGCTCCTGAAAGTGTTCATTAACCAGAGTGGGAATGCAGGTGGATTCTGAGGAAGTCCGTCTATGAGACTATTGCAGAGCAGTGAATTAATATGTCGCACATATGTCCTACATCGCTTCACCCTTGACACTATAAATCCTGTACATTAGAAATCATTTAAAAGAATAATTCTACAAAAGTATTCAAAAAGACCGATATCCATAGAAGGCTAATGAGGGGAAATATTCCTGCTTAGTGTTGCTTCTGACTGTTTTTAGTGTGCTTCTCAGCAAAGATGTTTTTCTTCCAAACTTAAGGCTTGGAAGCCTGAAGGCTTACAGGGGTGTAGCTGGGAGAGGAGTTGACACACAATGACTTCCAGGTCTGTCTACTGTTGAAAAGGGCCCAGATTCCATTTTTCCTAGAAGTGGCTTTTGGGACAAGCCTGGAGAGAAAGCCAAGGTTGAATCAGTCGCCACCTTGTGAGTTGGCATCCTGACTCACACTTCATGTACACACGTTGAGGGATCCAGGAACACAGGGTAACAGGAGGAGCCCGCTTTGAGTTCCTCACATGGCCCTGCACCACTTTGTCCTTAACAAGGCACTGAATGAGGAGCTCACAATTTGCGATAGGTGTTATGATCACAGGTGGGCAAAGGTTCAACGTAAGTGGAAATGGGGTGCCAGCAGGTTAGGCCAAGAGAGGAGTCTGGCTATGCTACAGCTTGTTGCAGCCTGGCCCAGGACACACAGCTCTCCCTGGTAGTCCTCATAGGATGAGGCTTGTGTGTCTAGGAGAGACATGGGCTTGTCAGGTGAGTGCATCTCACCCTCTGCATTCTTCAGCTTCTGAAATCACCTAGACTTAGATGAGACCTGAGGAATTCTTTCAGTAAAGTGAAGCTCTAGGTGGTAAGCACAGGAGACACAGAAACAGTTTTGACACTGGTGATGGTTTCTGACTGCAGATGGCAAATTTTCCATGATTGTCATTGTGCTAGTGCTGGCACACCGGGTGAGGGAGAGAAACACTTCTGGAGGTAGAAGCCTTAGTGGTGGTCACCCCTGATGTTGTGCTGCTGGACCCTATGTGCATCCAGTGTTTTAATTTCTTTACATTTTTGTGTAGGATGAGGGCAAAATCTACACTTCAATCCCAGAAGCACTTCTAGCATGCAGATGAACAACCGGCCCAAGAACAGCTGCATTAGCCCCAAGATTGGTGTGTTTTAAATTGTTATGAATGGTGAGTCCAGCATCTAGGAAGGCCAGCAAGACAGATGACCTGGCCAAACTAATGTTCTAGAAGAGCCTGCAACACTCAGAACAGATCTCCAGACAGTGGCTTTTGTGAGGGTCTTATCTCCAGTGACAACTACTTCAGGAAGGAGTTCAGGTGCCTCCAAGTCTTGTAGGGTATCCTTCAGCCAGTCCTGAATCTTCCTGGATGTCTCATGCAATGTACTCTGACCTGCTGGAGGGCATCAGGACAGATCAGTGAGGAGTACAAGCCAAGTATGAAAAGCTCAGTTATAGTGGTCCTCCCTGCCAGAGCCTTGTAAGGGTTTTTTCAGAAAAAGCATGTAGACAGAAGTCCAGATACCCAGCACCATGGAAGATGACAAAGATGATCACCTTTCTGGCCATAAAGTAGAAGGTACAGGCCAGGGATTGACACAAGAGTCACAGAAGGCTGACTCTGGAAGTCAGACATGAAATCCAGGTACTGGGTTTCTCAGAGCAGAACATGGACCACAGATCCCGATGCTAGCCTCAAGCCACTTCTAGTCCAGGGAGATTTACATGAGGATTCCATGGTCCTTTAGGGAAAGAGGCTGTGTGTGTTGCACAAAACAGTCAACCAAAGCCACTTGTACAGGAAATGTTCAATTTTGAAGAGTTCTGTCACATTTCAAAAATCAAGACTCCTATATGAGGGCTGCAGACAAGAAGTAGCCAGAGGGACAGACACCTCTAATAGTCACCACAGATCTTACCATAGGCAACAGAAACACCTTAAATTCTCCCTGGAGGAGGGATATCGGTCAATCCAGGTCATTGACGATAGTCTGGTAAGACCTGCGTGGGGCAGAGTTTTATCCACTGATAGGGGGTTGGAACCTCGCCTACAGGAAGGAAGGACCTAGTGCTACCTGCTTACCCACAGAACTTGGGCTCAGAGTGGGCAAAGGTGTAGTTGGCACATGTGTCTATAGGAAGACTTCTTCTGTGGGACAACACCACACCCTGTCACCACACAGCACGGCACATCCCTCCACCCAGTTTCTTTTGTGCTCACTGCACTTCTGACCAAAGAAGTCAATGGCATCCAGGACAGGAGTTGCTGCCCACGGTCTCAACTACTGAGATAGAGCATAACGGTCTTCCAGAGAGGAGTCTGAGAGAACACAGTCACAGCTGTCTAGGGGCATCATCTTGTCCAACTGTAATTTACTTTGTAAGGAAGCCTTGGTCCTGGAGCCCTTGGGAAACGCAAGGTGCCCTGTAACTTGGAGATGTCCAGGTAGGGTCCTTCATGCGTTCCTGCCTTCTGCTTCTCCACACACCTGGGCTTCCCTCCCATCTGTAGCTTTTCATACACAGATACCAGCCATGGCCGGCCACAGGAATCTGGTCCCTGGCATTTAGCCTCAACACACTGGGACTCATGCACGAAAGAATTTTTTTTCAGATTTCTGTGGCTTCTACTTTCCCTAATTGCTTCACAAGCTGGGCGCAATTTTCACACATGAATTTGGACAGTTTGGTATCTAGGCTTTTAATGGTCTCTTGTTATCTGTGGAGGGACCTGCCTTGACTTTCACACTCTGCTATCTCAAAAGTAAGATTGACAAAGTTCTGTCAAGGCCTACTTAATTGTTCTCCACGTTCTCAATTCCCAATGTGAATATGTATTTATTGGACACACCCTAGCAGAAAAGGTTGGATTCACTATGATATTTTAATGTTTTAAGCCAAATCTGCTTTCTTTCATCTTTCAGAGAGTGCTTCTCGAAATCATTCCAATCCAAAATACAAACTAAGGCAGGGAATATATGTTGTGTTCTGGTGACTTCCTGAGTTTTGCCAAGGTGTGCAGAGCCTTGGCTCCCAGTGACATTCTGAGGATGGGTCTTGGAGTCACACGAAAATACTGAGGTTCATACACCACAAGCAGAACTGAGATTGCCTCATATGTATATTTGATGATCTGTGAGCCTATAATCTATTTGATTAAGCAGATTGGGGTTCAAATTTATCAGTGCTATCTTCATTATACTATATGGCACATACATCCTGAAGACACAGTAACCTTAATCTCTTCCTGAAGATAGAAACGTGCAGAAAACATGGGCCCCACAAAGATTTTATCAGCCCCTTTAACTCCGAATACTTCTCTCTCAACATCTTTCAAACTACCCTTTACTTTGAATGGAAAAACACATTTCTAATTTGGGGGCCAAGAATTACATCCATGAGTCTCTTCAAGACAGACTCCAGTCATTTCTAGGTTATTGTACAATAGACCCACTACATGGCTGATTCCTAAATCTCTAGGCAGAAGGCTTCGATAGTCCTAATGTTAGACTGAGGCAAGAGGAGAAAGAGTAGTTCTGTATGGCATTGAGTATCACTTCAATAGCCTCTTAAAACATGAGCTACCATTCCATGGCCTGAGGCCCACGAGACAGCAACTATTGCAGGCCACCAGGTGATAACTAGATAGCAACTCGATCCGTAATTCCCTGGTGATCATGCTGCCACACCATGTCCTGAACTACATGGTATTCCAATGTGTGAATAATAATAATAATAATAATTTGCACACACCAAATTTCCTTATTTGAAGCAATGAAAGCACTTTAAGCCCAATTGGTTTTATAGATTTTTTTTTCTATAAAGTGTACCAGATGTGCTGGTACCGTTTATAGAAAAAGTTTAAGGTAGCCCCAATGTGCATGTGCTGCCTTGCTGATATTAGCTCTCGCTGTCACTGTCCCCCAGTGTATGACTATAAAAGAGGTCCTCCGCTGTGTGGGAATTCAGGGTTCCCATCTGGCCCAGGTTGGTCATGTGGTCACCGAGCTCTTTGATGGCCTCTACCTGCTCATCCAGCCAGTGTGTCTTGATAAAGGCGCACAACTGGGTGTCTTAGTGAGCACCTTGTACAGCTCCAGGAGGGACTGATTCGTGGTTTTCTCCAGCGCATTGAGCCTACTCTCCCCATAGTCTTGGTCAGGTTTTTAAATATCCCCTAGGAACATTTGGCCACTGCGCTGGTTCTGCAGACTCATCAGCTTCTTGTCATGTTATCTCATATGAGATTGGTAAAGAAAGTATGTGGCATGGAAGTGGTGGACGAGGCTGGGCTGCTGAGGTGGTGCTGGCAGCGATGAGGGTGGGCAAGGGCCGGGCTCCATTCAAGCAGTTGTCGAAGCAGGAGACTGTGGAGAACCCATGTGTGAATCACTGATTTGCATGGGAGAGACTTGCTGTTGCTCCCTATAGCACAGACAATAACACAAACCCTACCAACAGCTAATGCAGGTTTCTTTTAACAGCATATAATTCATGAATGGCCAAGGTCGTGCAGGTACACTGGGTCTCTGTTCACATTGATCACGACTTGGGTGACATTGCACAGGCCTAGGATCATTCCCTGAGGGGCTTTCTTGGACGTGAGAAACATTTCCACCTATAAAATAATGCTCTCTGTAGCTGTCACACATCAGTGTGGGCAGCATATAATTGTTTGATGCTGGCATGGAGATCCTTTAAAGAAATGTTTTCTTGATCTGGGGAGTAGCAACGGGATAAAGCAGCAGCTTAAGCGTTCTCAACAAAGTTGGCAGGGATTGAAGACTGCTGAGTTGAATGGCTTAATGTTAAGTTAGGAGCCGGCCTGCTTAGTTTCTGAAATGTACCCAGGTCACTGAGTTGGATACGTGGTCAACAGACTCCAAGCCAGATATTGCGAGTCTTGTATGCCTTACCTCCCTCACATATAACCTAGTTTGGTACAGAAAGTCAAATCTGTAGTGAAAATGCCAGATCAGATGTCTGGTCAAGTTCAGAAAGACTATGGGATGACCCAGGAGCACGAGAGACTGATCTAGGATCATGTGACTTCTTCAGAGCTCTCTTTGCCGCCTTCTTCCCTGCATACTGGAAGGCAGCAACCAGTGGCCCAGGCAGCGCAGATAATCAACCCCAGGATAATAACTCTACCTGAGCTGGTGATTGCTTACACTCCAAGCTGAAGGGAAGTTCTCTTTTTTTGTAGCCTACATGAGTGTATCAGCTTCGGACAGAGTTCCAAGGCAGCAGGCCCTGCTAAGTCCAAGTGCCACAATGAAGCAGCTTGACTGACATGAACCAAAATTGCATGGAAGTGGCATAGGAGTCCATGGAGAGCTCCAGGCTTCAACCTGTGAAACTTGACTTGGATTTGGAGCACACCGAACTGATATTTCATAAGTACTAATAAGTGAACTTGAAAGTGAACTATTTTGTCTCTGAGACATCCATAGTGGAACTCTGAGGCTTGGAGGTCAAAAATATGAATAAAGTTTGGAAATGCAAGGCATACTCGAGCTCTGAGCTAGCCTAGCCCACCATGAAGGTAGAGGTGAAGTCTAGCTGACGTGAGCGGATACTGAAGGAACAAGCAGGTCCTGCACCATCTTGTGGTGCACATGAAAGCCAGTAGGTCAAATGTTCTTGCAAGGCCTTCAGGACAGGTGGGATGGAACATCTTTTTCCTAAAGTACAACGTGGACTCATGTGTAGGTGGATAGGACCTCTTAACTTGTCCCAATAGCATATGGGCAATAAAACCTTTGCCATTTAAAAAAAAAAAAAAAACCAAACAAACCTTGTGTATCATTCTTCATGTAACTCCATGATCAAATTTGAAAATGGTGCTGGCCCATGCTTCATCCAGAAACAGATACAATGAAGGTTCAGTGGCAAGAGCGACTGTTTTCTGAACTTCTGCTATTGGTACCCTTGCAGCTAATTGGAACTGTGTCGCAATGAAAGGCATTGCTACCTTCTCTAGCCTCTTGCTCTGAATATTTCTGCCCAGTAGATGATGCTGGCAGACTCCACGTGAGGCCTGGATCAGCATATTAACCCTATTTTAGGTAGTGTCTAGATTTGTTGTAAAGCCTGTGCTTAAGCAACCTATTTTTATAACGGTACTTAGGCTCCAGGATTCACAAAGAGCAATGGCAACACTGCATTTGTGGACTTCATCAAGAAGAAAGTAGCCGTAAGCTGCACTGCTGTATGATGATCAAGTAGCTCCTGCATCAAGATAAGAAATTTCTATGGAAAGGCATCCTTAGTAAGCTGCCCTGCTGCCATGGGGTCAAATGAAGTTTCACATAAGATCTAGCAAGATCTGGCCATGTCACATTAGACTTGTTCCCTGAGTTCAGTACCACCTTTAGGCCTCGTGAGGGACTGATATTCAAGCAGGATCAGAACAGAGCATAATTTCACTTAGTTGTGCAGGGCCAATTGGCTGTGTGATCTGGTGGATGTTTCCAGCAGACATCCACTCTCTGGAGCTCCCTGCGTCAGCTGAATTAAAATGTAAGTGGGTCCCATGGTGCTCATAACACAATGAAAAGTTTCAGGAGCTGGACATCATCCAAGAACTGGAAAACAAACGCTAAAGGTACAAGATAAAGGTTCGACCACTGTTAAAGAGGGTCACTAGGTAAAAAGCGTGTTCTAGAGCACTCATAACAGGGAGGGATAGATGTTTCTCTGCCTGTAATGCAGTGAGCCAGCCTGAATGCAGAGTATGGAAACTGTGTATCATTTATACTGGGTGTTTTTCTTTCATTCTCTGAAAGACAGACCAAGGGCTGGTGAGATTGCTCAGAAGACTAAGCACCTGCTAAGCAAGGCAGCGACCTGGGTTTGATCACCAAGAACATCAGCGCCAGTGGCCCTACTGTGGGGCATGCTGAGCTGGTCACAGTCTGAACATGGTGGCACACACCTGTAATCCCAATGTCGGGGAGGCTCTAACCAGGCTCACCACAAGTCTGAGCTGCATAGAGTGACCATGTTCCAAATGTGTGAATCACACAGACCAGGAGGAATAGATGCTGATATGAACGTCTTCCATACTGCTAACACTGTAGCGAGGGCCGCAGAGACACATGTTTTTATCCCCACTAAAACACTTTATATAGTAGTTTGATAGCTCAGCACCTGGACAAATATCAAAGCCCTAGGAGAGTCAGGGTGGACACAAGGCTTTGTTAGCCTCCACCTTCTCTTTTCTGGTCTCTGCTGATGACTAACCCGACTGCTAACATCAAAGGACACCAGAAAGCTAGAAATCAACATTCTGCATACTAAACGCTATTAGCAGTGACTGAGACTCTAGTCCTTTTGCAATCACTGTAGAAACCAATGTGGACATCCTTTGAGAAGTGTGACATTTGCGTTGTTTGACACAGCATAACAAAAATGGCTTAGAGAAAACTTTGCGATGATTTTCCAGCAAGGTTGGCTGAAGACACTCAACCACTTTCCACCATTGTAGATGCAGTCCTGTGAGTTAGTTTTTAAAATTGATGTAGTTGCAGAAGCCAAAGTAATTGAGCGGAAACCCTTGGTCCAGTTAACTGCAAGTGATGGAATCGGAATGTTGGACAACTAAAGAAACTTGGTCGTTGACAGATTCAGATCTCTTAAATCCTTTTGATCTGATCAAAGGCTACAAGACATATATGAAAATGGAAAGATGAGAAAACTTTTGGCAAAGGAACCAGTACAGTGATATCAGGCAGGGTGATGGTTCTGTTAAACCTAAAATAGACAGATTGACATTTTATGTCTAAGTCAGTATCTCAGCTACTCTTTTGGTCTTGATGGGACAGATTATCCAACACTCAGAATTAAGGAAGGGTTTATTTTAGCTCAGAGTTAGTGGAGGTTTCAGTCCATTCCCTGGTGGCTCTGAGGCAGAGTGACACACAGCACAAAGCAGCAGCCCATGGTAGGGGCAAAGAGAAAAGGGAGAGGCAGCAGCTGAGGCAGCTGGAAAGCCTTCTCCCCCCCACATATTGTACTGCAGATCACCTGCCCCAGGGGAGTGCAGTGCTGATATGCACAACAAACAAGAACACCTGAAGCTACCCCAGGACTTCAGGAGGCACCGAGCAGACAACTACACACAGACCACAACAGTCAGAAGAGGTTTTTTTTTTTTTTTTTTTTTTTTTTTTTATGATGTTTTAAAATACGTTTGTTATAAAAAAAAAAAAATACAGGGCTGAGAGGGACACAGAAGGTCTAGACCCCAATCCCAAAGTGGCCCTGGCTTGCAGGCCACAGGCCCTACTGCATCCTGCACTCACAGGTGTCCTCAGGCAATGAGCAGGACCCTGAGGTCAATCATTTTCAATCCTGCATCTTGCTCCACTTGAACTCTGATGTGGCATGAGACTCTGGTTCTTCTGCAAGAGTTGTTTGTACCTCCACTTTGCAAGTCATACTCTAAACCGGGTAACTGTGCTGTCACCCCAGATAAGATGGTTCATTATCTGCGAGCAGGTGCCTGCTTTTTTGGCTATGCATTATGTAGCTCTCCATGCCACCGTTATCCCCTGCCACCAGCAGTTGGAGGAGCAGGAGAGAGAATTGTCCTGGGGCCATGGACACCAGGGGCCAAGGGGCACAACTACTTCTGTTCCAGCCAACCTAGGAGAGCATGAGGAGTGAATGGGACAGTTGAAGGAAAGTATTGAAAGAAATCTCGTGCCAGATCCCAGGATGATTACAGAGCAGGGCAGTCATCAGATGTTGGATGGCCGCCTTCTCCAGAGGCGGTGTTCTGTTGAGCAATTCAAATCTCAACATAAATTCCTGACTATTCTCCAATAGATTTTGCATTAAATGTCTGGCTTGGCAGCGAAGTGTTTCTTTAGCTTGACTTTGAAGGTTTGCTTAGTGATGTTTTGCCCTCACTGTTCTAAGTTTTCGTGCTGTAGACTCAACATTGCCTTATCACTTGGATGTTATAAGTATGGTTAACATGGTCTCATTTCTACAAAAGAATGCTGTTTCCTGCAGTTGTCTCGTGAGAAACAGGGATACCACAGTGCTGTAGACTCAGAAAGTGCTTTGCCTGGAAGTTCAAGTCAATCTAACCCCTGAATCCTATAAAGCTTAGCAGTGACGTTATCACGGCATGTACTGTGAGATGTTCAGTAATGCAGAGGAAAATATCGCTGTCTTCAAGTAAATTTGTAGCCTAACCCAGTGAGAAAAGAAGCTCAGGAGGGTGACATTTTGGGGCTTATACTGAAGTCATGCACTGTAGAGATATGTAATTAGCGTCTCACAAGGCAAAGAGCAATAAAACAAAGCCCAGGGACAGTAGTAGTTTGGGAATCCTAGAAAGCCGAGATTCAAGGAGAAAGATAACAGCTTACCCTGAAGGCTTTCCATTAGCAGTCTCCTCCCTTGCTTAAGACCTTTGTAATTTTTTTTCTTTTAATGAAAAAATTCTTTATTTAAGCTGTCTAGGCATTAAGCGTGACAGCTACCCTATCAACATAGGAGCTAATTTAATGCTCATGGAAGAACAGTTTAATTTTTTTTTTTACTTTTTATTTGATATTTTTTTATTGTTTAAATTTAACAATGGTTATATTACATATTTTCATCATCAGATCAGTTTAGATTAATACATATAAGTATATAAGATTGATCAAACAATTAAACATTTACCCTTCTAAATCAACATTACTTCCCCCCCCTTCTTTTCTTTGAAAGTGGACATATTGGATATTGTCCTCACAATCGTTCTACAGAGTACAGTGTGTGGGCATGACCCACCTCCCTATTGATGTTGCTTAAAAAAAAAAA
>PVJA010042114.1:0-17509 GCA_004027025.1 Myocastor coypus | reverse complement strand
AAAAAAAAAAAAAAAAAAAAAAAAAAAAAAAAAAAAAAAAAAAAAAAAAAAAAAAAAAATAAAAAAAAAAAAAAAAAAAAAAACAGAAGAAAAAGAAAAAAATAAAATAAAATGAATATAGTACGTTGTAGTGAAGGTTACTTTGTTCAACTATTTAATAGTTTAAACAGTAACAACTTGGAAGGACAGCCTGATTACTGAAAAGAATTATCCTCTTGCTTCAATTTACATAAAAAATATACTTGCAAATAACTATGCCAAGATGATGTAAGACTTTCAAAATAAAACATATTAAATCTGGTTATGGTGGTGCACACCTGTAATCCCAGGACTTTAGGAGGCTCAAGAATGGTGAATTCTAGCCTTGTCTGGGTAATTTAAAAGACTCCATATCAAAATTTAAAAATGAGATGAGATAGCCAGGCGTGGTGGGTCAGGCCTGTAATCCCAGCACTTGGGAGGCTGAGGCAGGAGGATTGTTGTGAGTTCGAGACCAGCCTGGGCTACAAAAGTGAGCTCAAAGCCAGCCTGAACTGCACAGTGAGACCCTGTCTCAAAAAAAAAAAAAAAAAAAAGAGAGAGATGAGGATGTAGCTCAATGCAAAGTGTTTAATCTCCAGTATTACTGGGAGGTAGAAGAAATTACATTGAAAAATTGATGAAGAAGTAATAGCGTAACTGGGCATGGTGGTGCACACCTATAACCCCAGCACTTGGGAGGCTGAGGCAGGAGGATTGATATGAGTTCAAGACCAGCCTGGGCTACAAAAGTGAGCTCAAGGACAGCCTGAACTGCATTGCAGGAACCTGTCTATTGCTGGTCCATTTTGTGACTGGAAGTAGGATAAACATACTCCAAATTTTCCTCTAAAATTAAACAAAAACTAATTCAATCAGGCTAGGGAGATAGCTTGGCAGTCTAAGCACCTGCTTGGCAAGGACCCAGATTTGATCCCTGGTACTGAATGCTGTGCCAGTCCCTGAAACTGGGAATGATGGTACATGCCCACAACCCCAGCACTGGGGAGGCTGAGACAGGAGGATCACTATGAGTCCAAGCTGCATAGTAAGGCCCTGTACCAAATATATACATAAATAAAAGATTTAAAACAAAACAAAAAACTAATGCAATTAACCAATAGGTACACTGATCTCCTTAAACGAAACTTACCATTAAAACACACAGTACAAAGAACTATTTTAGGCGGGATGGCTCAGTGGTCTAAAGCGCCTGCTTAGGAAAGCTTGGGTGGCTGCAGGGACAGTGGTTCGATCCCTGGCACCACATGCTGCGCCAGCCCTGCCCTCAGGGCAGGCTGAGCCGGCCATAAAAATAAATAAACAAAAGTTCTGAAACAAGAAAAAAAAACTATTTTAAATTGTTAAATGTAAACACAACAGCTTATAGTAAGTGCTTTTGGTACTCTAGGCCATCATGATGAGGATTTTACTGCTATTATCACCACTTTTATTTTTACTATGAAAACTCTCATACAAAAGTAGAAAACAGTCCATGGAACTCCCATTCAACTATCATCAAGCTTAACAATTATCAAGCTTTTGTAGCACATACCCCATCTATCCCTTTTTCTTTTGCCCCCTGAATGGTAAATCCCAAGTATCATTTTACCTCTATATATCTTGGATGTACTGCTCAATTCCTTCCTTCCTTCCTTCCTTCCTTCCTTCCTTCCTTCCTTCCTTCCTTCCTTCCTTCCTTCCTTCCTTCCTTCCTTCCTTCCTTCCTTCCTTCCCGGAATCTAATTAGATAAATTCAGGCTGGCCTTGACCTCACTATGTGGCCCAGGATGGCCCCTAGGTATTTTCTTGTGCATTACAGCCATAATTTATAACTATGTTGTACAAAGCCAAGTCTTGGCACATCTAATACCCAGTCCAAATTTGAGCAATCTGGTTATCTTATCTTTTTGTTTTTCTGGTTATCTTTTTAAAGATTATTTGTTCAAATTATTCATACAGTAGGTAAGAACTTTTTTTCTTTTAAGCTTTTCTGCACATTTATTACAAGATCCCAACAGTGTTTTAGTTTTTCTTCTCAACATCCTGTTCTGTGGCTTCCTTGGCTCTCTTCGCCCAGATGCCAAAGAGCACAGGCCATGCAGACTGGCAAATGCCTTCAAGTTCTTTTCTTCCTCTGTGATAACCCTGGCCTTTTCTTTCTTATAGATGTTCTTGACAGTCATCACAGGTCCTGTTAGCTAGGTGGCCAATTTGCATTCTTCAGCAGAGCTGTCTCCCTTTTTGGGGGCCGATGGCTTCCTGGGGAAGATGATGAATTTGGAGCAGTACTGTTTTCAGCCACTGCATGTTGGCCTGCAGGGACTCAGTAGATTTGTTCTGCTGCCTTGGGTCCAGCGAGATGCCAATGGTCTTTCTTGTGAAATGTCAACTACCCACAGTTCCTCCAGACTAAAAACCCTGCCAACCCAGACACTGGTGTGATATCACACCATGGTACACGATGGAAAATGGGTCCATATGCAGGAAGTAGGGCAATGCTGCATGCTTTTGCCTGCCAGGCCTTGCGGAAGATTGCCGGCAGATCTTCCAAGCTGGCTGATTGAAGCACGCAGCCCTACCGCTGCCAGTCCTTGTGGAAGTCAGGCTTCAGAATCATGCCATTCTGGCTAGCCACCATGATCAGCAGAATCAAAAGAAACCTAGGTAGGAACTTGATACGGTATTTTTTTTTCCTGGTATTTTTTTTTTTTTTTTGTCTTTTTGAGACAGGGTCTTACTATGCAGTTCAGGCTGGCTTTGAGCTCACTTTTGTAGCCCAGGCTGGTCTCGAACTCACACCAATCCTCCTGCCTCAGCTATTAAGGGTCTAGAGGGTATATAGAGTCTCACTAGTAGACTGGATTCACAGTGATCATCCTGTTTTTAGCCTCTTAGGAGCTCAGATTACAGGCAAGGGCCACCACACCCAGTCTCAATCTCCATCTTAGTAGACCCTGGGGGCAGGGTTGGCACTGTAAGGAGCAAGGGGGTGTTGGGGCTGGTGGTGGTAGACTGAACCCTGCCTACTGCATATTGTATTTATTTAGTTTTAATTTACTAAGTTTTATTTTTTTATATTTCAGAATTAAGGTATTTTATGAATATTGAGGGGCCTGCCTGATAGCTCAGTGGACTACAGAGCCTGTCCCCAGGGGGTTACTGAGAACAGATTGAGACTGGGCATGGTGGCATACACTAGTAATCCAAGCACTTGGGAGGCTGAAAATAGGAGGATCACCATGAGTCTGATCTGTGCAGTGAGATCCTGTACCAAATACATTTAAAATAAATATTTATATTTACAACCAGAGATTATTCTGTACAACTGTTTAAAGTTCAAGTAAACAGTTTTATTTATTTTGTATTTTAGGCAAGGATCTATGGGGCATTTGCGGTTTATTACTACATCAGACTCGTAGTGATCCTCCTGTTTACAGCTTCCCAAGAGCTGGGATTACAGGGGTGGCACCATGCCCAGTCTCAATTGAGGTCTCAGCACACCCCAGGGGTGGGAGTGGCATAGCAGGCCCTGTCCTCATTCACTAAGTGGAAGTTTAAAGAAGTTGATCTCATAGCATAATTATCTTGAGAAGCCACGAAGGTGCCAGTTAATCTTAACTGACTGCCTAAATCTCCTGGGCTCCCTACAACTGTATGCCCATCAATTCCACAGGGCATGTGTGATATATGATCTCTACTACACAGTATAGTAAGCCACTGATCACAGGTACCTATTGTTAGTGAGCCTGGAAGTAGGGGAGCCCTGAGATCTGGACTAGGTAGGCCTGAAACCCCTTCCTCAATACACAGAGAGGATATACAGAAAGAATAATCTGCATAACACAACTGTGATAGTATTTGATGGTTGATGTTTAGGGTACCTTAGCTCTGATGCATACTCTTTGAAGCCCAGAGAAGTCAGAGCCTCTTATTTCTAGGAGAAAGCTCCATCCCAGCCCACAGTCACAGCATGGAAGAGCTGCCAATAGCAGTTCTCTTGCCTCAGCCTTCGAAGTGGAGGGACTACAGGCATATGCCACCACTCTCAGCCTAAAGTGTATTCTTGAAATTAATTTCACTTGCTTTTTACTTTTTAATGAGGCTATTAGAAAAATTAAAATTATACATGTGGCTCATAATGCTATTTTGATTGGACAGCAATGCTAGGGATATTTTATCACAATCCACTATTCACCACACTGAACTAGCACAAAGATATGGTAAAAACTGACCACAGGGTAAATTGTTTCCATGAGAATTACACCTCCCAAAGTGTCTCAACTTTTAAGAAAAATGCTAGATGGTGCATGCCTGTGATCCCATCAACTGAGGCTGAGGCAGGAGGACTGCCTTGATGTTGGAGCCAGCCTGGACTACATGGTAAGAAAAAAACCCAAAACCACAACAATCCAGAAAGAGGGACTTAGCCGGGCGTGGTGGCTCATGCCTGTAATCCCAGCACTTGGGAGGCTGAGGCAGGAGGATTGATGCGAGTTCGAGACCAGCCTGGCCTACAAAAGTGAGCTCAGGACCAGCCTCAACTGCATATCGAGACCCTGTCTCAAAAAGACAAAAAAAAAAAAAAGAGGGACTTACCAATATATTCTTCCAGATCAATGAAACCATCAGCATTCTTATCTATATCCTCCATTGTTTCCTTTTAAACAAAAAGAACAAGAGACTTGTAGACTTATTTCTTCATGAATTTGCCTATTAGAAGTATTGGTTTATCTATAGAGTCAAATCAAAGAAAAATAATGCTTTTCTAGTTAGGTAATGTTAGATTATTAGTAATTTCTTATGCTTCAACCTAAGATAACCAAGAGTCTTCTACTGGAACACTGACACTGCTTGATGCTGCTAGCCCCAGTCAGGTGGTCATGGTTACAGGAGATATGACCAGTGATTATATCCACAATTCTAGTCTACATTACTGGCAACTGCCTTCTGAGAATTCTGACTACTGATCATGGGGTATTATAAAAATTAAGGACTTCCTTAGTACTACTCAAATGGCAATTAAATAATCTGATGGAAAGTATTATCAAATTAAACACAAAACTTAAGGCACTTAAAAATAGTGATAGTGCTTGGATTTTTAATCTGGCCAGTACTTGTGTAGTAAATTATTCTTCCAAACACAAAAGCTAAGGAAGAGGGACAGCATAGGCAATAGGAGGAGGAACAGAGTCTCTTTCAGAATCCCTGACCTTACCCACCTGCACTACTATGTCTTTCATATAGTCATACTCTTCAGGGTGCAGGAAAGCTGTGAACTCCTCCTTTGTGGCAATGAGGTCTCCATTCCTGTCTGCCATCTTAAACCTCCTCTCATCTCTTACCATCATCTGTTTGTAGTTAAATCCATCATCAGGGTCTGGATCATCTAGAAAACAAAACTTTACATCAAATCTTCAGGGCTCTCAGTAAACAAGGGGTGTCAAATCAATTTCCAAGAGAGATAAAAACAAGCAATGCAGACATAAAGTAACTCTTGATTCCTCAGGCAAAATTAAACCAAGAAATTCAGAAACAATTTGATTCCATAAGCAATACTGTAGAGACATTTAGGTTGGGACTTAAACTCTTGCAATCACACCTCAAATCAGGTTAAAACAGAATGTAAATGTTGGGGCTGGTGAGATGGCTCAGTGGTCTAAAGCACCTGCTTAGGCAAACTTAGGCAAGCACAAGGGACCGCAGTTTGATCCCTGGCACCAAATGCTGCACCAGCCCGACTCCCAGGGCAGGCTGAGCTGGCCACAAAAAATAAAAGAGTGTAAATGTTTATCCTTCAACATGAACTCAGGCTCCTGGATTACTCAATATGTAACGCTGGGTTACTTACTGTCACTGGTGTTCAGGCTGATAGAAGGTTTAAATTCTCTAGTTATATCCTGCAGGCAGTGATAGCTATAAAGTCATACTATCTGGGTTTGAACCTACCATTCCTAGCTTTACGTTCTTGGACAAGTAATGTAAGCCGTATGAGTCACTGTACCTCATGTCCCTTATCTATAAAATGAGAATAATGGTGCCTGCTTCTAGGGCTGTTATGAGAATAAAATCTAGGCTAAGTGCTTAGGAAAATGCCTGGCATATAGTTGGCATTCAATAAATGTCAGCTATTGCTATTTTTATTAAACATTAGACTCCACTAAGAAGCTAGATGTCAAAGGACTTCTGTCCCACTTTGGGAAGCTTACATTCAAGCAACAGACTGTAACTTTGAAAGGTTGCACTTTTCTTCCCCCTAGTTAAACCAGAAATCTACACAAAAGTTACAGGCTCTGTTCATTTTCCTTTTAGAGTAACATACAGAAAGTAGGTCAGTGTCACTAGGGACAGGAGTGTAGGGAAGGTGAGTGATACATGAATTCTGTCAGGTGATATCATTATCTTCATTGTAGTTTCACCAGTATATACACATGTCAAAATCTCACTAACTGTGCACTTAAATGTTTATTTTATGTCACTTATATCCTGACAGTTATTAGGCCCTGCATTGAACTCCCCCACCAATTTTAATAGTATTATTAAATCTTCTCACAGTTAAAAAGAACAAAATCTTAAAATTTGTTATATTTTTGGAGCATTCAGTTTGAAACAGTTTTGTTGAGTGTTAAAAATTTTGGAAGATGGCATACTGAATCATATGTGAGGCTTTGGGATCTTGTATATGTCTACTCAAACCCATAGAGGTAAGAGATGAGAACTTAAGAAAAATACCATTTTCTCAGATAATAAATCATGTCTTCTACACAAATACCAAGTTGCATTATCAACTATGTAACACAAAAGAAACATAACTGAAGCCAATTTACACTTTCAGACTAGATTCTTAGCTAAAACTTTTCCTTCCAGATATAAAATAGAAAAAAGGAAGATATAATGCTTTTTTTTTAATGACAATTTATGTTTATAGCTCTGCTAGGAGTGCTATACTTGCCTCACTCTATGGGCTTGGCTGGCCCCTAAGTACTGGAAGGGCACTTAATTAGTCTTAGTCTAGTTTTAAGTTTCAGTATTTTGTATTTTTCTTGGAGCAGAAAGTGTTAATGTTCTTTCAGTAGGTAGTGAATTCATATAGAAACATTTTACTAACAAGTGAAATGATGTATACCTGAACTCAAAAATGGAATTGAAACACACACTCGCAAGAACTCAGCACTTGTCTAAGCCAACTCTTTACCCTCTAGGTTGTCTACCCAGCCCTCACGGGAAAGAAGCCTTATAAAGCCATTGTTTCTCCAGCCAGTGTTTCAGTTTGTATATATTTTCAGGCAACAGAAATACTCATTACACTGAATCATCTGCCCTGTGAGGCAACAGAACTTTCAACAGATTTTTATGTGCATCATCATACATAGCTGAGGCAGCACTCTGGGCAGCAAGTGAGTGACTAGGTCTGAGCTGAGATTTACTAACACACCATTTTGTTTAGACCACCACTAGTCTACTCCTTTGCTTTACATTTATAATTAGTTCTGAATGAGTAAGAAGGGTACTGGGTCTCAGCCAGAGGGGAAGAAACATGGGCTGCTGTTCCATCTGTGCTGGCTTTTTAATACACATGTTCTTAATTGGGTGAAGGATATGTTTGGTTTTTGGCTACAAATCAAGCATCAAGAGACAGACTGCCACTTTAGTCTTAGGAATGAGAACAGCCCAACATAGAAAGAAAAGTCTCTTCACTAGACACACATGCATGCCTGTAATCAGCACAGGCAGCTCACTATCTGGTGAGAAAACAGACCATTATACTCACTTTTAGTCAGTGTGGAGAACTTTTGCTTGAACCCAGAAACCTGTCTAATTTCCAGGATAAAGTGCAAAAAGTACCATTTATACATGTTTTCCTCAAATTATATCTATATAGGACACAAATCCCACAAATAAAAACATGCTACTCATCAACTCTATAAAGTGCCACTTCTGGTAGTATTTAACAATAAGCACATATAAAAGTGACAAAAAAAAAAATCATTTGGTGGGCCAAATAAACAGAGAAACTTCTAAACAACAGAAAGCAACCAAAATAAGAATGATCTGCCTTGAAGCATTTGCAAAGCCAGCTAATACACTCATGTGCCAGAGAAGACAAATGGGAAATCTTCATTTCTGAACTTAATAAGCAGGTATACTGAAATAGTTCAATTTTATCAAAGAAAGGTATTTCATCTGAGTTTTATTTTAGTGACAAAGACAGTAATTTTCTTCCTATTCTTACCAGTTATAAAACAATCTAGTTGGTTTGAGCTGTAGGTCCAACATTTTAACAGGACCATGTCAAGAGACACCTTAAGGCCTCTCACTTAACAGTGTTGGAATAATGGAGATATACTCCAAAAATTGCTTCTATGAGGGAGAACAGAAAAAGTGATTTAAAAAAAATGTATCTCTAATGCTAAAAATGTAGAAGATGCCAGGCTTCACCAAACCAAAATTTAAACACTTAATGCATAAATTTAAAATGGAACTATTTAAGATAGGTACACTTCTTCCTTTTCCTTTACTGCGTGACCCATTTGCTTCTTTGACTCAAGACCATAGTCTCGGCCAGGCTGACACCTTGCCCCTTACCCAGGTAAGTGCCATAAGTCACGTTTCTGTACTCATCCCAGGAGATAAAGCCGTCTTGATTCATATCAAACTCCTGCCACTGGTTTTCAACATTGTCATATATGTATTTCTTCTGGGCGTGCTTAATCCAGGATTTCAGCTCCCCCTCCGTCACAAACCCATCTTTATCCGCGTCTATTTTATCTACAATCACTCTACAAGACAAAACAGTTACGTTTCAAGGTGCCAGCTCCACAAGGCTTTTTCCCCCAGATAGTAGGGACCTACCTAAAACGTAGCCGTAGGTGGCATTTTTATATTCCTCCCAGGAAACGAGGCCGTCCTCATTGAGGTCATGCCCCTTCCACTGTCGTTCTACATCCTCGTAAATCCAGCGCTTTTGTGCAAACTTAATCCAGTCTTTGAGTTCATCCACAGTGACAAACCCGTCCTTGTCGCCATCTATTTTACCTACAATTTTTCTGTAGAAAATGCAGAGAAATCCAGCAAGAGGTTAAAAGGACACAAAGCTCTGGACATAGCCAGATGTGTGCTGTGACCACAAGTGTTGGCTAGATAAAGCTAACCAAAATAAAAACATTCCAAAACAAAGCTGCCAGAGGGGCCACTGAATGGCCCCTTTAGTATATGTGCTTCTAAATGAGCACATGGATGGCCACTTTTTTTTTTTTTTTGCCTTTCTGAGACAGGGTCTCGCTATGCAGTTCAGGCTGGCCTTGTGACTGGTCACTATTAAGTGGTCATTACTGGTCGGTCATGAGGCCTCTGGATAGAGTAAGCATGATGTCTGGCTGGTACGTAGGGACCCTAAACAAGCCCAGCCTCTCTTGTCTGTCAGTTTTAAGCCTACAGTCAGAATTCAGGAGTAACTATCCATGCTCATTTAGGCTCACTTTGCATTAAACAAGCAAACCTATGTATTATTCTTTCTTGAATGTAGGCAAGAATTTTCTTGGTAAATAAGTGTACCCACTAACAGTGGTCTTTTAAATATTCAAAACATTTAAAACCCACTTTAAAAATCTGCTTTTAAACAAAGGTAGTATGTTTGTTCAAACAAAGATATTAAATATAGTTCTGGAATCATTTACATTTCCAGGGACAATTATTTTAAAAGGAGGATATTTATGATAAAAAGTATCAGCAGTTCTTGTATACTTTATTGAGTTAGACATTTACACATAACCATAAAAACAGAGAACTCTGAGGAAATGAGGTAAGAATGTATATTCATGATCTCTGATGGTTATGGCTGTTAGTAAGCTGAGGGGGTTAATGTGCACAGCATAAAGCAAAACAAGCTAAACAATCAATATAGCACTCTTTATGAGCTTATTTCTTAAAAATCTATTATTGATTTAAAAATAGGTCCCTGATATCAAAACTATTACTTAATGATGCAATTAACTACTTACAGTTACTCAAATCTATGTAACTCACACAAATAAATGTCCAGTTTGAAATTAGCATTTTAAATCAAAATCTCTCGCATCAGTGAAATCTTGGCATACTCTTATTGAAAAAGACTTGTTTTTGATGCCGGGCGTGGTGGCTCACGCCTGTAATCCCAGCACTCGGGAGGCTGAGGCAGGAGGATCGGTGCGAGTTCGAGACCAGCCTGGGCTACAAAAGTGAGCTCAAGGCTAGCCTGAACTGCAGAGCGAGACCCTGTCTCAAAAAGACAAAAAAAAAAAAAAAGACTTGTCTTTTACTAGCAAATACTGGGGGCCAGCAAAATGGCTCAGCAGTCTAAAGAGCTTGCTTAGGCAAGCTTAGGCAAGCTCAGGGACTGTGGTTCAATCCCCAATCCCAGAACCACATGTTGTGCCAGCCCCACCTGCAGGGCAGGCTGAGCCAGCCATAATATTTAAAAAAAAAAAAAAAAAAAAAAAAAGGCCGGGCGGGATGGCTCAGTGGTCTAAAGCACCTGCTTGGGAAAGCTTGGGCGGCTTCAGGGACCGCAGTTCAATCCCCGGCACCACATGCTGCGCCAGCCCTCGGGGTGGGCTGAGCCGGCCATAAAAATGAGTGAATAAACAAATAAAGGTTCTGAAACAATAAAAAAATAAATAAATAAAATTTAAAAAAAAAATAAAAAAAAAAAAGTCTTCTTTCATCAATAGTAGCAAATACTGTAATGTCTTTTCCTAGTTTGTGTTAACTACATAAATATAACAAGGGAGCCAGACATGGTAGTGCATGCCTATAATCCTAGCATTCAGGAGGCTTAAGTAGGAGGATTTCTGAGAGAGCCTCTCTCAACCACCCACCCACCCCTCAACCAACTAACCAACCAACTCACATAGGAACACGATTAGAATCACAGAATACTAGTGACATTGTAAACAAATTCATCTTGATAGCAATAAGGTATTAGCTGTAACTATTATTATCTAAACCCTATAAATAATAAGCATTTTTTTCAGGGAATATATAATCTTATAGCTTTAGCTTTGCAATGCTAATAGAGGAAAAAAAAAAAAAAAAAAACCTTCTCCTAAATACCCTTCTATATCTATATAAAGAAAAATTTTTTGTAGTATTTATAGAAATTTTTTAAAAAGTAACATTGAATACTGAAAACATCTATACAGTAGAGATCCAGTTTGTGTGCAAATAGTGCCGCTATGCTGTTATGAAAATAAAAGGGCACTGTATCAGAACCCTTGCCATCTTCCTAAGTATTTTTAAACCATTATAAATAGCCTGGAGAAGGACTGCCCCCCCCCCCCAAAGACATATGACTGTCCAAGATGGGCTTTTCTTAATCAAGGTAACTGGAAATATTTAGAGATTTAACCTAGGGATTAGTAAACTTTTTTGGAGGCAAGAGTAAATTGTCTAAATTTACTTTGTGGGTGAGTAAATTTACTTTGTGGGTCACATGTGCCCTGTCATGTGCACACATGCTCACAGATACATAAACAACAACCCTGTAAAATGTAAAAGCCATTCCTGTCTTGTAGCCCAGCTAGCTTGCAGGCAGTTACAAAAGTATACTGGCA
Source organism: Myocastor coypus (assembly GCA_004027025.1). Taxonomy (NCBI): domain Eukaryota; kingdom Metazoa; phylum Chordata; class Mammalia; order Rodentia; family Myocastoridae; genus Myocastor; species Myocastor coypus. The sequence goes on along the minus strand of PVJA010042114.1, from coordinate 5,900 downwards.
GTGGACATATCCTATTTACGGCATGAAGCTCTAAACTCTGATTATTTTTCTTTTAACTCTGATCTTTAAGGGTCTGTGTAAATTTGAAGTGAAAGTAGAACTCTATGACATTGGAGAACTATGGGTATAGAGATATAGTGCCGCAAGCATTTAAATGTAAACACACACCATCCATTTAGTGGAACTTGTACCACACATACTTCTACACTTCAAGTGTCATAAAGCAAACACCTATATGTATTATCTCAGTACTCTGGGAAGCTGAGGCAGGAGGATCAAAAGTTCAATGAGGCCTGGGCAATTTTGCAATTCAATGAGAAGGTGCTGGGTCACCAAAAACAAAAACAATTCCCTCATATTCATGTTCATGTATGCACTTCTCTGAGAAAGAATCCTCAGCTTCTCTCAAAGGATCTCAATCCATGATCCCTCAACAAAAAGGACAATGCAAGAACCTTTTCACATCAAGAAACACCACTTCAGCACCTGCTTGGCAAGCTCATGGTCCTGAGTTTGGTCCCCAGTACTGCAAAAATTAGAAGAGAGAGAGAGAGAGAGAGAGAAAGGACCAACTCAAAACCAAAACCTTAGCCAGGCGTGGTGGCACACGCCTGTAATCCCAGCACTCGGGAGGCTGAGGCAGGAGGATTGGTGCAAGTTCAAGACCAGCCTGGGCTACAAAAGTGAGCTCAAGGCCAGCCTGAGCTGCATAGTGAGACCCTGTCTCAAAAAGACAAAAAAAAAAAAAAAAAAAAAAAAAAAAAAAAAAAAAAAAAAAAAAAAAAAAAAAAAAAAAAAAAAAAAAAAAAAAAAAAAAAAAAAAAAAACCAAAACCTTAACAAAAAGGGGACATATGTGAAAAACACGCATAGACTTTTTTTTGCCAGTGGACAAAAAATGTTAATATATACACACAGAAAACAAGAGCTGGCGAGATAGCTCAGCGGTCTAAAGTGCCTGCTTAGGCAAGCTTAGGCAAGCTTAGGCAACTGCAGGGACTGCAGTTCAATCCCCGGCACCATGTGCTGCACCAGCCCCACCCCCAGGGCAAGCTAAACAGCCATAACATAAAGTTAAAAAAAAAAGAAAACCATGGCATGGTCTGAGTTTGATCCCTGGTACCATCAACAAATAAAGAAAATCATGTCATATTTGTTTAACAGTCTTAAGATATTGAAAATGGTATATTATAATCTTTTAAAAATGCTTTCTCAGGGCTAGCGAGATGGCTCAGTGGTCTAAAGCGCCTGTGGAGAAAACTTAAGGCCAGCACTGCGACCGCTCCTCAATCCCTGGCACAACATGCTGTGCACCCCCATCCCAGGGTGGGCTGAGCCAGCCATAACACAAACAAATAAGTGAGGTTTAAGAGAAATAAATAAAAAAATCTTAAAAAAAATGCTTTGTGTGGACTTCTAGATATTGAAAATTGCAGTAACAGTAATAAGTTTTTTTTTGCAGGACCGGGATTCGAACTCACGATCTTGTACTTGCCAGGCAGGCACTTGTGCCATGGAGCTATCTCCCCAGCCCCAACAGTAGTAAATTTTTGTAACTAATAAGCTACTTTCTCAATAGTTACTTGACTTATATAAAGATTTAAAAAGGTAAGAGATCTGTTCTTTTCAACCCCTGGTATGTAATTATTTACTAAACAACATTTACAAATGCAACAGTAGCCAAGTTTAGTGGCACATAACTATAATCCCAGCATCCAGTAGGCTGAGGCAAGAGGACTGCCTTGAGTTTAAAACCTTACCCAGACAGTGAGTTCAAAGCCAACTACATAGTGAGACTGCATCTTAAAAAGAAAAAAAGATCACCTAGGAGTCTTTCTTCCCCAGTAGTTAAAGCATAAATCAGGGATATTTGCCACTAGCTTCAAAATTTGGGAAAAGCAAACAATACTGTTCATGAATGAGAGCCCCCCCCACTTTTTTTTTCCTTTTTTTGGTAGACCTGGGGATCGAACTCAGGACTTGTCACTTGCCAGGCAGGCACTTGTGCCCCTGAGCTATCTCCCAGCCCCAAAGCAAACAACATTGTATTCAGTTCATTCTATTTTTTAAAAATGTGACTTTATTTAATTGAAGTCTGCTCGTGTTTTAAGCATTTTGGTAATAGTTACAGATAATTATTTTATTTCCTACTAAAAACTGCTTGCTGAGTGTGGTGGTGTACACCTGTAATCCCAGTACTTGGGAAGCTGAGGCAAGAGGACTGGTGTGGGTTTGAGACCCGCCTGGGCTACAAAAGTGAATTCAAGGTCAGCCTGAACTGCATAGCAAGACCCTATCTCAAAAAAAAAAAACCCCAACTCCTGATAGCAGAGCTGATTGTATTACTCACAAACAGCCAAAACATCTTCATTAAACTATTATTTTTATTAAGTGGCCTCAAACCTAAAGGGTCTTTATTACTTGAGAGTTAATTTTGCAGGGTATGGTGATACCTGCCTATATATTCAAGGCCAGAATGGACTACACAGTGACATCCTGTCTAAAAAAGAAAAAGACACACACCTGTAATCCTAGCACTTGGGAGGCTGAGGCAGGAGGATCCATGTGAGTTCAAGACCAGCCTGGGCTACAAAAGTGAGCTTAAGGCCAGCCTGAACTGCATAGCGAGACCCTGTCTCAAAAAGACAAAAAAGAAAGAAAGAAAGAAAGAAAGAAAGAAAGAAAGAAAGAAAGAAAGAAAGAAAGAAAGAAAGAAAGAAATTTGCAATGAGATCTGTGCAGAACAAAATGTGAGTTGGATGGTACACAGAAAATGAAGACTGAGAACACCTTCATGAATCTCTACTTTCAGCCTGGAATGTTTCAGCATAGTCCTAAGATTAAAACTGAAATTAAGTACATTCTTTCAAAGTCAGCAAAGCAACCTAACAGAGACTCACTTCATGACCTATAGTTTCTACATTTACTTTAAAATGTCTTGACATTTCCGTTCATTCCTTAGAGCAAAATCTTTTGATTACTTCTACCAATGTTAGAGGATAAGGACCAGTGAAATAATTCAGTGGACTAAGAAACTACTTGGGCAAGCACAAGAATCAGAGTTCGATCCCTAGACATGGCAGCCCCACGCCTGGGCATGCTGACGCTGACTCGTGACTGCGTGTACCAAATACATTAAAAAAAAAAAAAAAGATATAAAGTACTGGATATCCTTTAGTCAGCAAGTAACACAATGAAGAATAAATTTATACTTAAGTAGGGCTGTGGAGATAGCTCAGGGGCACAAGTGCCAGGCTGGCAAGTGCAAGGTCCTGAGTTCAATCCCCGGTTCTGCAATAAATAAATAAATAAATAAATAAATAAATAAATAATACTTAAGTATCTCCCAAAGCAAGTTCTGTAATGGTTTATAATCACAGCATTATCCATGATGACAAAATATTTTTAGAAAGTGCCAATGGTACTACTTGCCATACAAATCTCTTGTGTGAAGTTCTGAACACTGGCCAATAGCAATATATATATATATATATATATATATATATATATATATATGTATATATACATATATTTTTTTTAAACAAATTTAATGTATCCCCTCACCCTCTCTATATTTTTTAGACAGGGTCTTACTATGTAGCTCAGTTGGTCTTGAACTCCTAGGGATCCTCATGGCTCAGCTTCTGAGTGCTAGAATTATAGGCATGCACTACCAGGTCTAGCTCTATCTATCACCTGCATTTTCTTCACAAGGTTTTGGGAGACCCAAAAGACATTCTCAGACTTCCAGTTAGAAATAACTGGCTTTAGCCAGGCGTGGTGGCTCACGCCTGTAATCCCAGCACTCGGGAGGCTGAGGCAGGAGGATCAGTGCGAGTTCGAGACCAGCCTGGGCTACAAAAGTGAGCTCAAGGCTAGCCTGAATGAACTGCATAGCGAGACCCTGTCTCAAAAGACTGGCTCACTGGTCTAAAGCGCCTGCTTGGGAAAGCTTGGGCGGCTTCAGGGACCTCGGTTCAATCCCCGGCACCACATGCTGCGCCAGCCCTGCCCTCTGGGGGGCGGGCTGAGCTGGCCATAAAAACGAGTGAATAAACAAAGAAAGGTTCTGAAACAAGAATAAAAATAATAAAATTTATATATAAAAAAAAAAAAAAAAAACTATTTGCTGAGACCCAGAAAACCTGACCAGGGCCTGGTCATTACTGAAAACGGTAACTCATACTCTGCTGTTAAAACCATCATTTCCCATAATGTTTTTAAAAGGCAAAATTGGTTTATTTGAATATTGTCAAAGGACCCTCTGGGAAATTACAAGTTTAACAGAACACTATAGGCCAAGAGTCTAATTTGTAGTCACCTACTCAAAGACTTGGCTTGGACAACAATGAATGAATAATAGGCAAAAGTTTCCCAAGTAGCAGAGATTAAAAGCCCCCAAGCAAGAGTCTGCAATCAAAGTATACAGTACAAATTAGGTCCTACAGATACTAGGCAGTTATGTGGAAAAATTAGTTTGCTTTATAGAATGAAGTACAAACTATTAATGGCGAAAGGTATAAATAGACACTTAAAAAATTAAATTTTAGTAGTAGCAATTCTGTGCTTAGCTTTCAGAAAATACAGTTCAGCACAGCTTTAGTGGTGACTAAACTAGAAAACAAAAAAAGAATTAGCTGAGGTGTAAAGAATGGCATTGCCCTGATCATCCAGGAGAGTCAGCGCCTTACCCAAGCCTCTCCTTGCTCTCTTCTGGTGTGAGCTGATCAAAAGTTTTTGCTTCTTCAGCACCCAAGAAGGCATCATGGTCATAATCAAAACTCTGGGCATCATTATGAACTTTGTCACTCAGCTGAGGCTCATGATGTACACGGTCCTTCTTTTCTGTAGGCTTGCTAAATGCAAAGGCTGTGCATAGGCACAGGCACATAAGAAACTGTCGCAGATCCATGATCAGATCCTAAAAGAAAAGAAAAAGTGGTTACTATAGGAGGCAATATGCCTAATAACTAAACAAACCAAAAGCTTACATTCCAGCTAAACCACTAATTTGACACACAATTGTATGCAAGTCATTTGTATTACTCAAAAAATGATTACTTCATCCATAAAATAAGTAAGGGAGAAGAATCAAACTCTGGAGTTTTTACACAGTAGAAAACCTTCATCTGATTGTAGACAGATAAGGAATTTATAACTATTATGTCTTCTTTGTAAGTAGTCTCCTTAAAAAACATTAAAGTAAAAGTTTAAGGGACCAGGGATATAGCTCCATTGCACAAGTGCCTTCCTGGCAAGTGCAAGGTCATGAGTTCAAACCCCAGTCCTGCAAAAAAAAAAAAAAAAAAGCAATAATTGCAAAATTATTAAAAAAAAAATAAATAAATAAAGTGAAAGTTTAAGCCAGGTGTGGTGGTGCACATCTGTAATCCCAGCACTTGGGAGGCTGAGGCAGGAGGACTGATGTGAGTTCGAGACCAGCCTGGGCTATAAAAGTGAGCTAAGGGCCCGGCAGGATGGCTCAGTGGTCTAAAGCGCCTGCTTAGGAAAGCTTAGGTGGCTTCAGAGACCGCGGTTCGATCCCCGGCACCACATGCTGAAAGTTCTGAAACAAGAATAAATAAATAAATAAATTCTTCTTATTATTTTTTTTTCCTTGTTTCAGAACTTTTGTTTATTTATTTTTCTGGCCCGCTCAGCCCACCCTCAGGGCAGGGCTGAAGCAGCATGTGTTGCCAGGGATCGAACTGCGGTCCCTGCAGCCGCCCAAGCTTTCCCAAGCAGGCACTTTAGACCACTGAGCCATCCTGCCGGGCCCAATAAATAAAATTCTTAAAAAAAAAAAAAAAAAAGTCAGCTAAAAGCCAGCCTGAACTGCAAGTGAGACCCTGTCTCAAAAAGACAAAAAAAAAAAAAAAAAAAAAAAAAAAAAAAAAAAAA
>PVJA010042113.1:0-17494 GCA_004027025.1 Myocastor coypus | reverse complement strand
ATTAATAATAATAAGTTAATAATAATTAATAAGTTCACTAATAATACAGCTTTTGAAATTCATAAGAACTCTAAAGTAAGCAAAATGGCCTGTGAGTGAGGAAGAAATTGATTAGGAAAATTCAGGTTGGCATGTCAGATGTATGTAGCACTGTGCATTGCCCCACAAGAGCCATGCCACCTTTATTTCCTTAGAAGATGCTAGTTTGCCTCCATCAAGTGCCCATATGCTTTGGTGAAAGCCAGAGCAACCTTAACCCAGCAGGTAGATCTTGACTAATAGAGCTGGTTTTGGCAGTTCTATCCCTCTTGTTGGTGCCTACACAGGTACAGAGACAAGGAGGCAATTCTGGCTTCTGGAAGCAAAGGAAATTTGGTTGGAGAATTCTGGGTGATGTTAGAGTAAAAAGATACAGGACACTTGGGACTCAGAAGGATTTGAGGCATTCTGTTAGGTGACTTCCGAGTCGTGGTACCTCCAGCCTTCTCAGTGTGTGAGGTAGTACATCCCTTTACGAGTTATGCCGGTGGCATTCGTTTGTCTACAGCTTTAAGCTCAAGCCATCTCAATAGGAACAGCCTGCTAAGAAGATGACCTGTGAGGGCCGATGTTCATGACAGGAGTGCAAACTGGATCTGGCCTTGTTCTGCCAGTTCCTCACTGTGTCATCATCTTCCAGGAAAGAGGTAAGACCGAATGTGAACTTTTTCTGTTGTAAGAGCCCAAGTATTAAGGCAAAGACATGTTTATATATGTCACATGCAGGAATTTGAAGGTCATAAGGTTCGAAAACTGGGGTAGTGAATACACTTTTAAGCCAAAAGGCCCTCTGATCAGGGGCTAAACATCTCAGTGTTCTTGTATTTCAGCTATTTTCAGGATGAGTAGAATGATCCTGTATCTTATTTTAAGCAAGGATCATGATTTGAGACCAATATTAGTCTCCATACAAATAGAATAGAAGTTGACATATCAGTCATCTTCCATTAATTATATTTTTGTCTTTTTAAAAATTATTTTCTCTGAGGTTATGAGCAGAATGGATTTATTAAGAGAAAGAAAGATCTTGTTTCTAGAGAGGAATAGGAGGGGGGTCCTTAGCGGGTGTCCTCCACATCGATTAATTATAAAAGGGAAGAGACTTGAAACCATATTTCACAACTTATGCTCACTCTGTGCTAAAATTGAAACAGTTTTTTCAACTGTCTCAGGAAGAGGCTTTTTCCAAGAGCAATCAGATGCTGTTTGCCTCCAGCTTGCAAATGGGTACTTTCAATAAACCTGTCTATGACCCTCAAATAAATCACAGAAAGAACTTTCAGAGCAATATTTATAGAATTACTCAAAGCAAAATCTGCAAATGCAGGTGGTACTTGCCACAGATGCTTGTGATTGTTCTAATATGCCACAAAATTTGCACTGTTCATCAGGGCATTTTCCAGGCAGTAGTTACTCTGCAGTCTGGGGAAAGCACCAAGCAAGAGGCTGGGGCTCTAGAGGCATCCTATGTGGATACATGAAGGCCATTTCTCACCAGAGAGGGTTTAAATAGCTAGATAAGTATATGGCCAAAGAGCTCAACAAACAGGTAAATGGAAGCAGTATCTATGATAAATTGCCCTAATATCCAATGATCTCCTGTAAATGAAATAGTTCTGTTATACTTTATGTCACTACCCTAGTTTGTATTACTCCCCAACAGCATCTCTAACACCAGATTTTCATGTAAGAAAGTAATTTGGGAGATAGCCTCAGATTGTATTGCAAAGGAACAAAAAAGCGTGACAGTAGAAAGAAGAAAGCCAGTGATGGATAAATTGATGATTAGGGGTCTGCAGTGGGCACCTGAGGTTTAGTTTCACTGAGGAACCTTCTAGAGATTTAGAGGGCATGCCTCAGAATTTTACTCAGCCAATTTCACGCTACACTGTTTGGAGTTTGCCCCAGTGGCACTTTCTTCTAGCCCAGCAAACCTACCTTCTCCTGTGGCCAGAGGAGACTGGGAGGATACGGCACAGCCAATCACCACATCGTCTCCACCCACTGACATGGGTCCTTATTTGATGTTAATTGACATGAGGACAGAAGTAGTCATTTCATGAAATAGTGACAATAGAGAGCGTGTACAAGAATAGGTACAGAATTTCAGTCTGTCCTGAAATCCTGGATCTTTCTCTACCATGTCAATGGGCTCAGATAACTCTTTACAACTGTGGAAGTCCATTGTATTGTACAGATAAGAATACTACTTAAGAAGACTATTGTCAAGTTTCAGTAAAAATTTGTAACTAAAGTACCGAACCACATAAGTAAATTAATAATAATCAGTATAAATACTGTGAAGAAAGAGAACATTATGATCCTTACTGAGGACACCTATCCTGGTGGAGGAGACAGTGGCTGGGTGCTGGCTCAAGAAGGTCTGGGAACTAAAACAGGAGAATCTGCATTTAACCAGTACCGAAGTGAGGGTTGGAGTGTGCCAGACATCTGTGTACAAAGATGATTCGAGGAAACAAAGAATAGAGATGATATATACCACTAAACTCATTGCTCTCCTATGTTGATGGGAATACTCCTCATTCTTATTTCTTTATTTATTTGTACCTTTTTTAGGGAAGGGTCTACAGGGTGTTCAGGGACTCACTACTGGATCAGACTTATAGTGATCTGCCTGTTTACAGCCTCCCAAGAGCTAGGATGACAGGCACATGCCAACACAGCTAGTCTCAATTGCTGCCTCAGCCTACCCCGGGGGCAGGGCTGGGTGGAATCTCTGGCCCCTGTGCCTGCTTGCGGGTGTTTTAACCCACTGAGCTATTTGGCTGGGCCTTGCTCCTCATTCTTTTCATAAATATGCGCCACCCTGAATTAAACATTCGTGTAGATATTTGTCCTCAATATTTTTGACAGATCAGAAGTGGATGAATGGAAAATGACAAATAGTATGAAGCAGACATGGTTCTCTTAGATAGTTGATGTGTGATGAGAAAATGCACCGACACACAGAGGAAGAAATAACTAGAGCCAAAGTAAAATGAAGCTAAGTGAGTAGAAAATCCAGTGACTAAGCACTATAATAACTATGGAAACCACAGAGTGCAATGTAGGGAAACACCTTCTCATGGAAAATGCAGAAAAAACTAGATTTTGAGTTCTTAATTTCACATCATGATTTTTTTATTTTATGTATTTAATACAGGCTCTACAGGGTCTCACTACACAGACCAGGCTCATAGTGGTTCTTTTCTTTTTAGCGTCTGTCTTAGTTACTTTTTACTCATTGCTGGGACAAATACCCTACACCCAAAATGAAGGAAGGAATGGTTTATTTAGCTCACAGTTACTGGAGGTTTTGCTCCATACTCAGCTAGATCCATGGCAGAGAGGCATAATGCAGAAGCCAGCAGTTCATGGCAGTAGAACAGCAACAAAACAGTGACAGAGACAACCAACTAAGGAAGCAGGTGGCAACAGCATCAGTCTGTCTCCCTTCTCTTTATATTACATTCAGACTCTCTGCTTCGACCTATCCACCTTAGGCCACACCCATGATCCCAGCAGTACTCAGAGCCATAATCCCAGCAGATTATGAGTCAAGTCTCAAACTCTAGAAGTCCCTGCCCCATGATTGCATGCGGCTTTGGGGGGACAGCTAGACATAAACCATAACAGCCTCCCAAGTGGTAGGATTACATGTGCATGCCACCACACCCAGGCTACATAATGATATTATGTAGCTATTTCTATATATTTTAGAAAGACCAACCTCATGATCAAGTGGCCCTCAAATTCCAAATGTTTGGCTGAGGTCAACGTTTCATGAATATAAATTAGGTAATGAAATGTTGTTCTGCAGAAGCCATGCTATAATTATATTTCCAAGAGGACATGTTACACGGTGAGAAGGTCACAATCGCATGCTCAGCTTGAAGTATCAGACATCTATGACAATCACAGGAGGAAGCTTTGCATGGGATCTCATGCTTGAGTAGTGTGTGTGTGTATGTGTGTGTGTGTGTGTGTGTGTAGAAGCAATAAATACTGAACATAATATTTAGAAAACTAATAAACATTAACTTGTGATAAACATGACTGCTTATTTAACATCATTCTATCTTTATTCATAATTTTCAAAATCCTAACTTTACTTGGGACACGTTTCATCCTCCAACAGGAGGTCCATCATGGTGGGTTAAAATCACAACAGTCCTGTGACCTTGGGGGAATGTGATTTACTGTGTAAAGAGTGCATGGCTTAGTTCTAGCAAAAGAGAAATAGGAAGTATGATGAGACGTGTGTGTGCGTGTGTGTGTGTGTGTGTGTGTGTGTGTGTGTGTGTGATGCTGTGCTCAGGGCCTTGTGCAAACTAAACGCATCCTTTGTCACTGAGCTACGCACTCTGACTCCTGTCGAGCTGTTCAGAAAGTAAACGTTAAAAACTGCATGAAGAGAATGCCATTTTTCTCCTCCTACGTTTCTCTCTACATAGTGTCTTAGGAGGAAGTTGTACTTAGAAATGGAAAACAAGACACCTGGCTCTTGATAACATCATTGTATGGTTGAGCTAATCCTGGACGATATAACTGTATATAACCATAACACTTCATATAATAATCAATAAATTCTTTATGTTAGTTTTGTTTTTTGTGATTTGCATCACCCAAAAACAACATATAAAAAAGTGAATGAAAGATGATGTTCAACATTCACATAAATATGCTTGAGTTATTTATTGTTTTCATTATTCATTATAATATATTAAGCTCTGACTTAAAATCAATACTTCTTAAAATGAATCATTAAATAGGCCATGGTTGCAAGTCAGGGGTGCACCATTTGTGTCGCATGCAGTAGCTCCTGGATTCAAACCCCACAACCACAAACTAACTGCTAAATAAAATATATAATGACAAATATATATGAAACCACAGAAGTCAAAAACCTAAGATAAACCTTTCTAGACATACTTTAATGATTGTTTCTTAAAACAAGATATCGTAATAGCAAAGATCAGCAATACTCAGAGCTGTTGGAAATTGCCAGGCACATATTTGACTTGGATCATTAAATTTAAGAAGTGGAATGCAAATAAGCTAAGACTAAAAGCTTTTGCTGGCTTGAACATAAGGTATTCTTTGGAAAAGAACAAACTCAATAGCGAGACTAGAATAAAAATTTCACATAATTTGGAAAGATTGAACTGAAAGTTCAACATATATTATGTTTTATTATATCTCAATCACCCAGAAGAATACATGTGTCATTGTGGAATGTATTATGCTTACCTATTGTTTACATTTGAAAATTAAATTCTTCAACATTAGGACCACTTGAATACGCCCTAAACAGACAAGCATTCCTCATCATTTAATAGTCCTTCCTGTTTAACTTCTTAACAGGTTATTTTAGATTAAAATTTCTACACTAAATCACTTCCTACATGTAATGATTTTTATCTCATTTAAAGAAAATTTTTTGGCCTGTATATGCAGCTAATATTCATAAGTGTAGATGGTGCATGAAAGAAAACCCCTACAGTACAGAAGTAGGAATATCTATCCACAACCAACCAGTCAACTTGCCCAATTATCCTCTTTTTCTGTAAATTTTCATTCTCTCACTCTCCTTCATTTTGTTCACATTAATAATATCCTTATTTAAAACAACAAAATATTATGTCTTAGCTTATATGTAAATCTAGTCAATTCCAAATCATCTTCATACCCTATATTTCCACATTTCATCTTACTCGTGCTACCAAGAGGCAGGTGTAAGCAATGTCCAACTGAGCAACTCTTAGGACTCAACCTCCAGTATAGACCATGTCACTTTAGGCACCCAGGACACCACACATGAAAATTAGTCAGCCAATGAAGGTTGGGGATTGGAGAATGAATATGCACTTTTTAGTCCTTGAGTGAAGATGACTATAAATCTAGTATTAGTTATATATCCCAGAGGCCCCTCGCAGGACTGAACTGCAATTGAGTACAGCAGTAACTTACCCAGTATTCACCATTTATTCATCTTCTTTTTCTGACCCCGCTCTTTCCTTGCTTATTTGCCCTCTCCCTCACTGTTGCTTCCCAAATAAGTGCCTTGATTTTGAATCCTTGCTTCAGGTTCTGCTTCTAGGAAAGCTCAGTTCTGCTCCTTTACCTTTCACCACTCTTCACTCATTCCTGTGCACGTTCTATCCATCACATCACAGAAGACTTGTAAGTCAATGAATGAAAAAGGTGCTTGAAATCTTTTGTCTCTGAATGTCACTTGGCTAGATTAATTACATCCAGCTTCTCAAAACATGATCCTGACACTGTGACATTATGTATTACTGCTTTTACCTTTACCTGTCTTCCTGCTGCTGTCTAGTGCCCCTCGAGGGTTCATCTGCTTCTGATCATTAAATGTTGTGTTACCTCAAGGATCAACTTTACAATTCCTCTTCTCGTGGCAAAGTCTCACTCTGGGTGATTTTACCTATATGTGTCCCTTTTGGTTATCATATTTGTTTCTCCTGCCCAAACTTCTGGTCTGCACAGCAAACTTGAATATCTAATTGTCTACTTTAAGTGTTTTTGATATCTTAAAATATCTCAAACGCAACAGGATCCAAAGGAAAACTTGCTTTTTCCCCTTCTAACGCTATGTACTATCCCATTTATTTACCTCAGGCAGATCTTCTTCAGTATTCACTCAGTTCTAAAAGCTGAATGCTAGTAACAATTCTCAATGTATTGTTCTTTGCTTTGCTTCAACACACAGTTCTAAACCATCATTTAGTAAATTCTTTTTATTTGACTTTGTAAGTTCTTTGAACCTAACAACTGCTGTCTGTTCACCAGCCTGATACTTTTGGAAATGCCTAACTACCTTGCCCACTTTTTCTCTACCACTATCTGTACTTCATTTGCAACACAATAGTCAAGGGAATATATATGCTATTATTCCCTCTCAAGATTCAAAAATAACTTCGTGACTTTACTCATCAAATAAACAAAAACTTAGTTATTTACAGGACAACATCCAACCCATTTGGACCTCTACTTGTTTCTCTGATCTCATACAGTATCACGACCTTCCCATACCAATCTTCGTTGTCTGGTCATAGTGACCTTTTGCTGATTAACATTGTCATTTTATATTCTATTCTCTTAAAACATTTTCTTCATCCTTTCATGTTTTCCATACTAATCAGTGTTTTACGTCTTGGCTGAATTGTTACTTGCTGAAAAAATATTTTCATTAATCTCTCTAATCTTGATAAATCGCAGTATGAACTATAAGCACCCAACCTACTCATCTTGAATTATAATCACTACAATGCAGATTCATAGTTATGTGTTCAATCAATGAATAACTGCAGTGAAAGACCGAATGAAGAAAAGCTCCATTCCCAAAGCTAGAAGAATCTTGTTATCTCCTGTTATGGCTGAATTTTGCCCCCTAGAAATTCCCATTTCAGCTCTAATCCCCAGTATGTCAGAATATTACTGTATTTGTAAGTCATTTAAAGAGGTACTTAAGTTAAAATGGTATATTTAGGTTCTTCAGGACCGCTGCTGGTGTTCTTAGTGGAAGAACATAGTAGGACAAAGACACACAGACAGAAGGATGACACAGACACGGACATAGTGAGAAGGCAGCCATGTGCAAGCCAAGGAGAGAGGCTTCACAAGACAATGCTGCCAAAATCTCGATCTTGGACTTACAGAACCCAGGATTGTGAGAAAATAAACTTCTGTTATTTAAGTCACTCAAAGTGCTGTAGTTTGTTAAGGCGGCCTGATAAACTGACATATGTTCATTACCTCAGTGTATTAGTGTGCATTCTTGGAATGCACCCAACACTATCTCATTCCTCAAGAACTAGTCTCACATACTTTGCCAAACACAGTCCCCGACTCTGCCAGGATGTTTCCATCTGTTCTAAATGAGGCAGAATTCATCACTGCCCTGCATGTCCAATGTGGAAGTCAACCTTTATAAAATGAGGGATGAGATGACCTTGGTGTTATGCTCAGAACCCTCACGATATAGGTAAATATAGGTAGATGAATGGTAATATGAAAGGTAGAGTCTTTTCAGAAGCATAAAGCAGTACTTCTTAAAGGAGCTGCCTTCAGGCTATTCATGACATCTCTGTTGTGGAGAGAATTTACAGTTTCACTTTTGCTTTTAAAGAACACATGACAACATTTCCTACCAATTCTATGACCAAAGATTTTAATATTTCTTTTCTTTCTGCTCATTTTGCTTAGCATGATATGATAGCTGATAAAGTTTTATGTTGATAAGATTTTTAAAGTAGGAAGCATCAAGATATTCTGGTTTTTCTTTTTTTCAGCCTTTTTGAGACAGGGTCTCACTATGCACTTCAGGCTGGCCTTGAGCTCACTTTTGTAGCCCAAGCTGGTCTCCAACTTGCACCAATCCTCCTGCATCAGCCTCCCAAGTGCTGGGATTACAGGCTTGAGCTACCACGCCCGGCTTCTGGTTTTTCTAGAGACTATTTTTAGAGATTTTAAAAGACATATTCTAGCTTATTATTTTTAATATGATAATAAGAATAGTAGGACAAGCATTCTAGGACAATACTCTATCATTTGTGATGCCACAAGTGGTTAAATGACCTAATACAAAACTAGATGTGTTCTCAAATATGATTAATAGTTCTCTGTCAAGTTCTTAATGCTCCATTAACTAGTGCAGAGTAAGAGATCCTCCTGCCAATAGCTTTTCCATTAAATGGAAAATACGTTTACTTACTTTGTGAATTAATTAATGCCATAGAGAATTCAGACCAGAAGATTCTGACTTACACATTTTGTTTTAAATAGATTTGGGAAATATATGCTTTTATATATAGAAGCAAAAACATAGAAACTTTGTCTTCACCATCTTCATATACATAATTATAGAAATATTTCAAGGTATATGTGATTAATAGCAATGAGTGATACTGAATATTTAATTTTTTAAAATTTTTATTAATATTATTACTTTTAATAAGAAATTGCAATACGACAGTTTCAAAACATGTTGGTAGAACATTCACAATAATTGATACAATCCATATTGTTGTCCTCATTATAGTTATACAGGTCACAGGGTGTAGACATGATAAATTTTTTTTTTTTTTTGGTGGGATTGGGGTTCAAACTCACAACCTGGCACTTGCCAGGCAGGCACTTGTATCACGGAGCTATCTTGCCAGCCCCTGATATGATAAATTTTCTAACGGCTATTGGTACAATAGATTTCTCTTTGAGGAGGTAGTTGTATACATATAGTCAAATGTTCCGTAATTGCAGTGTGTTACTGGTGAAACTGGCAATGCTGGAAGCTGTTGATTTGATCCTTTTACAGCTCAGCATAATAAACTACCCAGGCAGATATTCTATACATTCTTTTCCTGATTCCATAAATCTGTAATATTTAGAAGTTTGAATGTGCAGAAGAGTAATGGCCACATGGTTCATGTAGATGGTGGGTGATTGTATCTCTTGCCTGAGAATGGTTTCCTGCTGAGTTCAACAGCTATATCAGGCCAAGCACTGTTTTTACCCTGAGAATTCAAAGTACCAGCAATTCTATTTCTCCACTCATCATAGGCATAGGTGTGCAGTCTGGAAGGCCACACACAAGAGACTGCTTATGGAAGGACTTGCATAAAGGAGAAACCCTTAGTGGCTTAAGTAATTATTAACATTGAGGACTTAGCCAAAGACCTTCCTCAGAGTGGCTGAAATGAAGGGAGATGTGTGATTCAGCCACCATGAATCACACTTTCAGTATGACAATGTAGTCTTCTCAACAGTTAGAAAAGTTCTTCAAAGGAATGTCTGCTGAGGATTGACCCAATTACTAAGAATATGGAGCCAGCGTTTGGGGAGAGTTATCATTTAGTCTTGGGCCTTTGGTTCTAGAAGCTAAAATGGCTGTTTTATAAGGGACGACTAGACACACAGTTGGGACTATCAAGAAAAGAAAGTTCCTGGGATCCCAGAATGTAACAGAGCAAATTGAGACTTCTCTATTCCATTTGATTCAAAAGGGAGAACTAATTTACCTGGCTGCTGAAAACATTAGTGACAGACTGATCACAGACCGGGAGTCTTCTCCAGCGTTTGCTCTTGGCTGAAGAGAACCACCTCATCAAAAACTATGCTTTCTGAGATGATTGGGGATACCCACTCCACAATGAATGGTTTGTGGAGGGGTGTAAAGATCCTCCTGGTCAGAATTCAAGCGATAACTCGGTTGGTGTATAGCTTAGTGGAAAATCGTGTGATTATCATGACTGAGGCTTTGGATCCCATCCCCAGCAAGAACAATGGCAAATAATCCTTGAAAGGTCATCTCAGCTTCAGAGGTTCTTTTTAAAATTTATTTTAATGAGAAAAACAGATAAAATAGCAATGAAACAGTTTTAAAACAGATTAGTAGGACAGTTACAATATTTAATATAGTACATATTGTTTTCTTTGTAGCAGTTGCTCAGAGGACAAGATAAAGACATGGTATCCTCTCTCAACAATATTAGTGCAAACCTTTCTTCCCAATGAACTAAGAGAAAGTAGCTGTATAGCTAATATCTATCTTATGATATATATATATATATATATATATATATATATATATTCTTTTCACAGCAAAAGAACAACTGGGATCTTCTTTTAGTGAGGTGTTTCTGCACATCAAAGCAAATTACCAATATAGTGAAAAGACAACCCACAAATTTGGAAAATGTCTTAACTAATAAACACTCATACAAAGGTCTTCTCTCTAGAATGTACAAAGAATTAAAAGCGTTAGGGCCCCCAAATGTAAAGAAGCAATCCAGAAATGGGCATCCAAGATGAACACACACTTCTGAGAGGAAGAAATACAAGAAGTAAGAAAATATATGAAAAAATGTTCCACATCACTAACCATTCATGAAATGCAAATTAAGATAGCACTGAGATACCATCTCGCCCCAGGAAGAATGGCTGTTATAAAGAAATCAACCAACAACAAATGTTGGAGAGGCTGCAGGGAAAAAGGAAATCTTCTCTCCTGTTGGTGGGAATGCAGACTGGTGCAACCATTATGGAGAGCAGTGTGGAGACTTCTCAAAAATCTTGGACTGGAGATTTCACTCAATCCAGCTATTCTCCTTCTGAGAATTTTCCCCAAAGAAATGAAAAGATCATATCATAGTAATATATGTGTGCCTATGTTTATAGCAGTATAATTTGTGATGGTGAAATCTTGGAAACAACCAAAATGCACATCACCTGAGGAGTGGATGAAAACGATGTGGTGATTTTATACAATGAAGTATCACTCAGCTATAAAGGAAAATAAACTTAAAGCCTCCAGAGGTTCTGAGGCATTGATGGTGACCTTTTTAGAGCTTTCAGTAATACAGCCTACTGCATGCAGTACACATACTATAGGTTCATCACCTCTGGTCTAGGGTAATCAGCTCAGCTGGTTTTCTATGATCAGAACAGTTTTCTATGATACAAAGCTTTAAACACTTCCTAAGCCAACTGGAACAGTCACCTGAAGAGGTCCTTTTATATTTGTTTGAGGTCCAACTTCCATGCCCATCCTGCCCCTTCCCTTTCTCCACCCTGTTGATGCCCAAGACTAACTGTTAACAAATATCCTGCATGTGAATCCTCATCTCAAAGTATGCTTTTCAGACTTTCCTTACAGCTTGGCAGGTTTCCCCTATCTGTGGTGACACCAGGTTTTGGGGGAAATACAAGAAGGCGCTGACACTTTCCATATTTATTCTTCTCCTCATCTACATAGTGACCCATAGAAAGAGCCAGGTGGCATAGTGCCAACTATGAAGAATAAAATGAAGCTGACTGGAATCACCTCCAGCATGCCAAGTTCACTCAGCAGCTCTTGCAGTTTAAATCCATTTGTCAAAAAATAAATCCATTTGTTGGAGATGCAGCCACAATGTCTAAAACAGAAAAGCATAAGCCTGACTTGTGCTGCAATGTCCACTTCTAACACTAATATTAGTATATTATGTTCGTAATGAAATAAATTTTTAATAACTTTCTATCTGAAAGCCCAGTTGCTCCACCTTCCCTCCCTCCTTCCCTCCCTCCCTCCCTCCCCCTCTCTCTCCCTCCTTCCTCCTTCCCTTCTTCCTTCCCTCCCTCTTTTCCTTCCCTGTTTGCTCATTTGCTATCTTAATTTTTCAGGGCTTCTGCTCACTAAAACTTTTAGCTAATCAAAGTGTGTTTGCCAAGCTTGGCTCCCTAAAGTCAGATGCAACATTATTGAATTCTAAGTTTTGCATAACATGGGCTATAACCAGGGTGGAGATCTTTACGTACAAAATAATTAACTTTGGGGATAGAAAGCTCAACAGACGCATAATAATCAAATTGGTTCCCTGTTTTTATTTTATTGGGAACACTAAGCTATATTGATCTTCTTTCAAACCAGATGTGAATTCATATAGCCCCTTGCAGATCTTTTCTGAAGAGCTAATAGTAAAAGGAATAACCTTGAGAACAATATTCCAACACGTGAACAGATTTTGGAAAATCCCAACACCTGAACTTCAAAGTGCCTGACTTCAGGATCTGAATTCCTCCAAATGGGAAAACTCGGGTGAAAGCTGCTGGTTCTTTAAGATCTGGTGATTTTCCAGACATGCACAAAGATAAAAGATGAGAACAGAGCTTCAGTTTTACAAAATGAAAAGTTTCTGAAGATAAGTATAGTCACAGATAACAATACTGAACTTAAAATGACTAAAAAGATGAATGTTATACTATGTGGGTTTTACTACAATAATAAATGAAACAGATTGTTAAAATGTATAAGCAGCAAGAATTTCCACTCACTGTTTTGGAGGCTGGAACGTCTGAGATTAAGGCATCAGTGGAAACAACGTAGCATAAGGGCTCTTTTGCTGCTTCTCACATGGCACCTCTAGCTGTATCCTCATACAGTGGAACAGAGAAAATAAAATATTTTAAAAGATAGTAAGACTGTCTAGGCCAATTAAATAACAAACCATCTACTCAGTAAATTTGCTGGTAGCTAACATCGGCTTCTCATAATACTATAGAGAAACCTATGAAGCCTCAATGGCTCCTTACACTTTCTAGATGTTTCTCATAGGCTCATTCATCTTCCCAATAGTCGGATCTTTTGGCTTTGATTCCCAAACCTGCACTCTAGAGGTCTACATTTAATTTTTATCTTTCAGGGCTCTACTGCCCGTGTACACCTATTGAATGCACCTCTGCCCTATAGATTGGCCTCATTTGACCTGGCTTGATATAGGATCATTTTATATACAGATGTATCGTTAGATGCTCAGCCAGGAGTTCATGTTTTGTCACTTTTAAATTCCTGGTCTTTCAAAGGGATCTCTACTAGAACTACCCCTTACTGCAAAGAAGGTAGATGTACCCTCTATTTTATTCTCACAGGCCCATTGGAACCGTGGTCATCTTGACTTATTATTGTCTGTTTCTGTTTTACCTGCCTACAGTTCTACTTCCTCAGGCCATACAAGACTGAGCAATTTAATGACTACAATTGGGTATGGCTGACTTGAATGATGTTTTGCTCTTGTTTCTATGTACAATATATTGTTTATTACCCTTTTGGTTTTATATTTATTTGTTTATGTAGATAGATTTTTCTCAGTTAAACAGTATTTTTTTAGTAAGCCTAATAAAATTCAAGGATTCTGAGAATGATTTTGGTTTGAGAAAGGGGAATTTCATTATGAATACACACAATTTAAAACTCATTGCTCTGATTTTTTACATCATGAATGTATGTTATTAAATATAATATGATTTTATTGACTACCTCCAAAAAAGAGATATAATAGTCATACACTATTTATCTACAATTGAAAATTTATCTTTGAGGAAATAAAAACTTTAGGGGCTGGGGAGCTAGTTCAGTAGAATAAACATTTACGCACAAGGGCCTGAGTTGAATCCCCCAGTTCTGCAAAAAAGGAAATAAATACTTGGTGTTGATGCGCTGATGCAAATAAACTGATAGTAGCACAGTGATTTCCTTTACTGTCAATGTACTCTCCCCCACCTCCAGGGCTAGGATGCAATCCAAGGTGTCATAAATATTAGGCAAATTCTTCGCCACTAGGTTATGGCTTTGACTCAAGTTTCTTTACTAAATTCACATCTTAAAAGAAAACCTGAAAATAAGAAACAACCCAAATCCATGTGCTACAATCTTCTTTTTGTTTACTGTTGACTAGAAAGTTATAAATTTCAGAGATTTAACCTCATTGCTAATTTTTTTATTATTTTGTATTCTCTTTTAAGCTGAAAAAAAGATTCTGAGAATAAAGAATGAATGTACTATGTAAGGTGCAAGATTTTAAACTTTTATTAGTTTTTCATATATGTAAATTTCTAATGTATATATGGCATTCTACAACTGTATATAAAAACGGGTGACTATGCTACTCCTTCCTCCCTTCCAGAGAAAACCTTTCTCCTTTTGTAGATGATTTGCTTTATTTAACTAGCATGCTTCTCCAAAAAATACATTTCTCTCAGTGATGTTACTTTTCTGTATTTCAGCTCAGGCATAACTAATCTGTCCTAGGCCAGTGAGATAGTTCAGTGGTCTAAAGCACCTGCTCAGGAAAGCTTGGGCAACCGCAGAGACTGCGGTTCGATACACGGCACCACATGCTACACTAGCCCCACCGACAGGGTAGGCTGAGCCGACTGTTATTAAAGAAAAAACAAAAAAAAAACTTTACTCTGTCTTTTGCTATGAAAAATATATATTTAATGTCCTATTTTTCTCAAAATTCTTAGATCTTAACTCCATTTAGACAAATACTATACTTTATGTTGTTATGACAATATAAATTCTGCTCACAAATCAGCTTTGTGGCCATTATTTTTCCTTTTACATAGTACTTTTGATTTTCTCATTGATAAATGCCTTATTTTTGCACAGGATTGCTCATTTTCCATATACTTAACTTTAAACTTTGCATATCACAATTTCTGCCAACTGCCTAAATCTTTGCAGTAGTCCAATCATATGTAGTATGCCACAGTGTTACTATTTTTTTTGGAAATCTCTGGCAAGGGAGCCAGGGAGATAGCTCAGCAGAATAGGTGCTCCACCGGCAAGTGGAAGGCCCTGAGTTCAATCCCTGGTAACAAGAGAGAAAGAAAGAAAGAAAGAAAGAAAGAAAGAAAGAAAGAAAGAAAGAAAGAAAGAAAGAAAGAAAGAAAGAAAGAAAGAAAAATTGAAATCTCTGCCAATACATTCAACTCATTATTGTAATCATCGTGTTGCTAAAGACCAAACAGGAGTGTAAATTTATGTAATGTGAGTGCTGCAGCACTGCGCTGCATTCACAAGCCCCTTAGCAGAGCTTCTGGAACAGAGCTACTCTGGATGAGCTACCTCCGTGAACTGCTGACAAACTGGAGAACTTCGTTGTCTTAATTCTGAATTAGCTGCCTTGAGTGGTATATTTAAATCTTTTTTCACGTACCCTAAACTGGCTTGCTAATAGATTATGAAATGGTTGGTTAGTTTTGTAAGGCTTACATGTTATTCTGCTTGACTGACAATTTGGTTGGATGTAGAGTTCCAGACTTCAAATCATTTTTAAAGTATTGCTCCACTCTCTTAACTTGCACTAATTCTGCTGAGAAGTTCAAAAATTATTTCAACTTAGTATGGGATTTTATTATTATCTCTGTCTATTTTTCTCCGTATCTTTCAATTTATCCAAAGGATCTTTTAGGGGTTGGGGCTAAATCAGTGGTCTAAGTGACTGCCTGGCAAGGACAAGGATCCAGGTTTAATGACTGTGCCGCCCCACGACTGCAGCCAACCACTGAAACAGGGCACGTTGGAGATCGCTTGTAATCCAGAGCTGGGAAAGCTGAGATAGCGTGATCACTATGTGTCTGAGCGGTGTAGTGAGACTATATACCACATAAATAAATAAATAAATAAATAAATAAATAAATAAATAAATGATTTTTTAAAATGATCTTCTTCTGCACTTGGGGTTCTGAATTTCTTACTGATGAGTCCTCATGTGAATTTATATTTATCTTTTGTCATAGTCACCCTTTGAAGCTACATCCCCTGCTTGGAATATATATCCTTTAAGTCTGAAGATTTTCTGGCGTTATCTCATTCATAATTTTTACCTCTCTGTTCTTCTTTCTTTTGGGGCCTCTACCATTTGGATTTTGAAACTGCTGGATTATTTTAATTTTTTCTTTGTTTGCTCTCTTATTTTCCTATCTTTCTTTTTTTTAAATTTTACTTTCTGGGAGTGTTTTGCTTTTTATTTTTATTCTTTTTTATTTTACTTTTTTTTTTTGGCTTTTTAAGACAGGGTCTCGCTATGCAGTTGAGGCCGGCCTTGAGCTCACTTTTGTACCCCAGGCTGGTCTCGAAACTTGCACCAATCCTCCTGCCTCGGCCTCCCGAGTCCTGGCATTACAGGTGTGGACCACCACGCCCAGCTCTGAGACTGTTTTCAAATGTGTGTTTTGAGAGAGATCTTCTGCAAAAGGGAAGAGAACTGAGAAATAGATGGAGTGGGGAGAAAGGGGATGGAAAAATATGGAAAAAGAATTAAGATGTGCTACACAAGTGCGCAAACTCCCTGCAATAGATGCAATCATTATATTCTACAAACATATATTCATATTTTTAATCTATCCTCCAACCCATCTAACTAAGGTATTCATTTATTCTGTGCTCTTTTCTTAAGAAGTATGTTTATCTTCTGAATGCTTCTTCTTTCCTAATAGCCTATGCTTTTTTTTTTTTTTTTTTTTTTTTTTTTTTTTTTTTTTTTTTTTTTTTTTTTTTTTTTTTTTTTTTTTTTTTTTTTTTTTTTTTTTTTTTTTTTTTTTTTTTTTTTTTTTTTTTTTACATGCTTGTAACATCTGCTCTGGTGATAGTAACTGTTGAGAATTTAAGATTTTGAAAAATTATTTCCTCTCTACATAGTAATGGTAACCTTTCTCCCTCTGGGAAGGTGCTACTGGTGTCAGTATTATATATGAGCCATTGGGTAACACTTTCCCCAGATGCCTAGTAAATCTTCGTATTTGTTCCTAGACAAGAGGGTGGGATTAAATATCTAATCTAAGTTCTGGCCAATCAGAGTCATGCATGCTATGACTGAATGATTAATTTAGAGATAAGCATATTGTTGTAGGCCATACTAATTAAATTCTTCCTTAGATGACTGAAATCACTATTTCTCATTCTTGTGATTGATAAACTATAAAAATGGTGTTGATGTTTGGTAGCTGTCTCAGTTACTCATCTCTTGTTGCTGGAACAAATACCCAAAATCAAGGAAGGAAAGGCTTATTTAGCTGACAGTCACTGGAGGATTCAGTCCATACTCAACTGGCTTCAAGGCAGACTGGCACATAGCAGAGAACTGCAGTTCATGGCAGTGGACGGTTCAACTCT